>JACXGI010014970.1:5658-18251 GCA_016801175.1 Esox masquinongy | reverse complement strand
ACAGACTACTGAACACGATACACTACTGAACACTACAAACTGCAGACTGAGCACTACACACCACAGATTACTGAACACTTCACACTACTGAACACTACACACCGCAGACTGAACACTACACACCACTGACTACTGAACACTTCACACTACTGAACATTACACACCTCAGACTGAACACTTCACACTACTGAACACTACACACCGCAGACTGAACACTACACACCACTGACTACTGAACACTTCACACTACTGAACATTACACACCTCAGACTGAACACTATACACTGCAAACTACTGAACACTACAAACCGCAGACTGAACACTACACACCACAGACTACTGAACACTATACACTACTGAACACTACAAACTGCAGACTGAACACTACACACCACAGACTACTGAACACTTCACACTACACACCGCAGACTGAACACTACACAGCACAAACTACTGAACACTTCACACTACTGAACACTACACAGTGCAGACTACTGAACACTTCACACTACTGAACACTACACACCGCAGACTACTGAACACTTCACACTACTGAACACTACACACCGCAGACCTGCACGGAAGAATCATCTACCTCATTTGTGTAGTGCCGCACACAGCTCCTTCCATCGCTGTCGCCTCCTGATTGTTTCCTGTTGGCATAGTGGAGCCAGGAGAGGCATCTGCCAATGTTAGATCCTGGGTTTGCTAGCGAGACACTGGGCCTCGGGGCTGGGGATCAAAGCAGATATGGCTATATAATGCCACAAAGGCTAATTGGGAATGTCAGAGTACTGTCTGGATCACAGCTGGGATCTAACAAATAGGACCTAACTTACAGATAACCATCAGATAACCACGGGATAATGGACTGGAGGGGGCCCATATCAAATGGGATTAAATAGCTTCAAAGGAAATTCAATTGTATCACATCGCCAGGAAATGGCATGCACAACAAAAGTGTCGCGCGTGATAGCCGATCTCTTGTTGCTCCCGATGCTATTCACACTTTGTAATATTCTCTGTGTACGGTATGTAGCGGATCAGGGATGTTCTCCTGGTGTCACAAGGAGATGAAAATGCTCAAGATAGCCTCAAGATAAATGGATGAATAAAGCAGACAGTGAATGTATAGCACGTGAATGAATGTTTAATACATACAGAAACACCACAAGCAACTGCAAAATGTTCTTCAAACAGTCTCATTCCTGACTTAACACGCCTTGTGGGTCTCTGTAAAAAAAAAAAAAACTTTCAACTTTCTGCTATTCCAGTACACTGTCGAGTGTTCACTTTGAAAAGACTGATAATCGATCATCTGGTGACAAAGAGTTCTGATAGGCCTTTTTGTCTGAACGCTCTACCAAGGAAATGACATCATAACATCCTTTGTGTCATTATGGACTCATGGCACAAATATCCCACTTGTCAAAGGCAGGATAATTTATTAGTTTACATAAAACTCTCTTTCCTGGTGTGTCAATGGGTAACATATTATTCTGACCTACACATTTGCACCTGTTTATTCTAAAGGAAGGAATGAGGCCCTGTCTGGCCTTGTTCTTCCACTGCAGTGTCAGAACTCAATATTGATCTGGGGCATGATCACAGGGAAATAACCTAACAGGGAATTTAAGAGCATATGTCAAATGCATTCATTTTGTCTTCAGTGTGTATGTGGGCAAATGTTTGCGCCGAGTAGAGAAGGACCGCAGTGGCCTAAAGTAACAACACATCCTAATCAGAAACGCATCTGAAACAAGCCCAGACGTGTCTATTCACAGCTTGCAGAGTGACATTTTTGCGCAGCTGCCACCAACCATGATGATGTGTTCCTTCCCTATGTTACTGCCAGGAAGTGCTTAAGTTTAAGAAGAGGAAGAGGAGTTAAGGTTATGGATTACACAGAGAAGTGCAGCCAGACAAAAGTGTGTCATGTTGATGGGAGAGTGGGATCATGGGCTACTTGTGGCAGGCCTGTCCTGGCCCTCGGCTCCAGGTGGTTGACTAGAGCACTGAACAAATACATACAGTTTAACCACAAAGATAAATGATTCTTCTCTTATCTTGTCCTCCCTCTCTCCTCTCCTCTCTCTACACCTCACCTCTTCATCCCCCTCCTGTTCACCCCCCCCTCCTCACCTCGTCCCTCTCTTCTTATCCTTCTTTTCTCCGCCTCTTCTCCTCGCCTCTTTTCCCCCCTTTCTTCGATTTCCTCTCCTCTCTTCCTCCCTCTGTCATCCATCCTCTGGCCCGACCACTCCTCTGGAGCTAATATTAGCATGGCTTTGCGGGGCCACAGGGTGTGCCTGAGGTGAGACATGCGGTAACAGCACATACATACACACGCCCTTTGATATGGTCGCATCAGGTGGGAATGAGTCAGTCTGTTTAAGAACAAAGGATAGTTGATAACCGGGAAAACTATTCCTGTTTGCCAGTTCTCAGCCGTTCCCTTTGGCTTTCCGTCCACTTCCTCAGTTCCTTATGACCTCATGACACTATGACACAAATTTTGTTCTACCTTATCTCAGATATGCTTTGAATTGCAGAACAAGAACTATTTTCACAAAATAGGGCTCCTGTCACTTGGAATCAATTTAAATAAAAGCGTATTTGAAAGTTATAATTCGGCACTGCTCTCTATCTTCAAAAACTGAACAAGTGTGCGTATGTGCTTATTTCGCTTAATGCCAAGGCAGTAGTCGTTAGGGGGTAAGATGGACTCAGCCAACTGGTGTCATCGCTGTGTTTTTATTAACATTTTAAAACAGACTATCTGGAATTAGCTGTTTCCCAACAGCGACACTTTTAGATGAAGTGGCTGATAAATGGTCTATATTATAAAATATTATTATTACACCATCCTTTGTATATACTATCACAAGCAGCTATTTAAATATTTAACATGGTTTGGCCCTAACTGACTCAAACAATAAGTTAATGAGTCAAAATTCTATCTCCAACATTTCTTCGGAATGACATTGATTTGATTGGATTGACTTTGGATTCGGTAGGACCTTTTAATCAAGGGTTCACACACACACAAAAATTCTATGTCTCTGGATTAGATTATTTCTTTTGTGAGAAATGTAAAAGCCAGATTTAATCAAATGCTTCTCTCATCCATGACTAATTCCTCTGACACTTTTTGGCATCTCTTCCAACTCATCAGATGAGAAACTGTTCTCACACACACATCTCTCTGTTAATTTCTTCTCTTTTATCTCCATCATCTGGCGTGGATTCATTCAGGCCAACCATGGCAATGTTTGCAGTGTCTTTATTAACCAAATTAATCTGCATCCACACACTTCTAATGTTGAAAAAAAAAAAACCTGTAAAGAAATTAATTGAAGTGTGTGTATTGGACACACTTACCTTCAATGCAGGTTTGATTAAACAAGCAGAAGGCTACATATCTGTATCAAACAAACTGAAGATTTGATATTATAGTTTTTTTTCTGGCTATATTTTTGCTTATATATTCTTCTTCTTAACTCTCACTATGTAGTTGTCGGGTGCCATGTAACAAGAATTTCACTGTGCAGGATGACGCTGTGTTGTTCGCTGTACTTAAATAAACCTTGAAACTTGAACTTGATTACATACTGTATCTGTCACCTTTCTATTTCCCACCAAGAGTTATTGTACTATTGTGGTTAATGTCAGTCTGCCTATTCATAGTTCCACCTATTGGTTTCTTAATGAAGGCTGAAACATTTTAAATATTTTGCCGTATAATTAACAGGAATATAAAAAGGAAAAATAAATTACTATTCCCAGAAGTATCAGACAATCTAACAATCATTTACACATTATTTAGTGATTAACTTCTCATGTGTTCACAGGTGACAAGAGCTCACAATTTTTCCTACATCTCACAATAAAAAATGTGAAGAGTTTGGTAACCAACATTTTCTTCCCATCACCAAATACATATTTAATGTTCATGACCTAAAGTCAAGTCCTGCAACAGCCACTGATTGAAGGGTCGCCAATTACACACAGTAACTACAAAGACAATGACACAGTCTCATTCTGACAGAGCCCTGTAGCAGTCGATTCAACTTGGTACAGTGCCTTGATATCTCCCACACCTCCAGAACTGACAGCTGGAATGGAAATATTTCTCTGGTCCTCTTGACAAACAGTAAAATCCTAGGCATGTTTTGTTTTGTTTTTCAGAGCAGATACGTGTTCGAGTTGATGTCTCATAGACTCCATACTATTCCCCTCTGAGAAACCAGCTTTGAGAAACCAGCTATGGCTGTCAGATAAAACACATTGAGCCACAAATGGGCAGGTTGGTACATGAAGTGGCTGGTTAGGTTGAATCAATAGATTCCATAGTTACCCAGACAACGGTGCTGGGTTCTGCAGCTCTCTCTATCTTTCTCTCTCTCTCTCCCTCTGCTTTCAGCTTCCCGCTCTTCAGAGATGGTTTCAAAACCACTGAGGTTAAACAATCAGCCTGGGGTTTCCTCGATAGCTCCACTCTGATCTCTGATCTGAAGATGCGATAAGGAATATAGATATGGCTTTGTCAGGGGATGTCTACTGTCTAATGGTAGTCCATACACACACACACACACACACACACACACACACACAGACGCACGCACAGACACACGCACACACACACACACACACACACACACACACACAGACAGACACACAGACAGACGCACGCACAGACTCACACAGACCGGGAACTAGTGAAAGAAAGGGGGCTGATTTCTGATAAGAGCTTGGAGGAGGAAAAAACTAGAGAGTGAAAGAGAGCTTCTTCTGTGGCGGGAATCAAAGTGATAATCTGCTGTGCATAGTGACAGTTCAGGTGAAATGAGTTATGCTGATACTCTCAGATCTTTTAAAGTGTGGGATATATATCAACCCCCGACTGGAAGGATTTACAATGTCAATCCGATTGGATAGGATAGGAAATCAAAGCCCTGGGAATGCCAGATGTGTGAAGGATCGTTGAAGCAAAGGTGAACTTACAGACGTCTTAGGCATGACGTTGTTTCCTTTTCATTTTTGAGTTTTCCCCCAGTTCTGATCTTCAGAAAACACTCAGATTCTTTGATTTCCCTCCGTAGGCTTGTCCTAGACATTTAGAAGAAGTCGTCGCACGCGTGTGTCTTCGGTAGCGCGGGCCGCCAGTCTTTTCCTTGTTTGGTTCTGAAGACTTGCACTTGCCTCCAGGGGTTAATGAGAACTTGTACTTGGGAAGGATGGAACAGACAGAGAAGCTGTTCCAAGGGGTTTCAACATGGCCGACGTTCACGCGTTCCCGGCTCTTCGGTTCACACGCCGGCACTTAAATAGCCGTGGTACACCGCACCGCACTGGATCCCCTCCGTGCCTTCCAAGCCATTACACTAGATGTACCTACAAACACAAACACACACACACACACACACAAACACACACACACACACACACACACACATTTCTTATACTTGTGAAGATAGGAAACACACTGGAAAAAAGGTTTCCTCAAAAATAAGTAAAAAAGTAATTGAAAAAAGCTTAAATCAAGTAAAAATAGTATGCCTCTCAGTTCAGAAAATTTTGCTTTGTAACAAGACAGAACTACATGCTAGTAGGGACTGACCAGAAAGGTCAGGTTTTACTGTCTTTATGGGGACAGCTGGTCCTCACTTGTACACAGAAATTGATCTCATACAAAACCACACTCATTTACAATAAACTTAATTCCATGATTTATCTCCAGTGGTCAGCAGCACTGGTATCTTGATTCTTATTCGTGGCTGGATGCCAGCGGGTTTAGAGCACTGGACCCCCTAATCAGCAGCCATGCTTTGAGGTTGGACAAATAGACAAGATACATTCAATGAGCTGCAATCAGCAGTCGGTTTGTGTTGTTATGTGTATGTTTTTTGTGAAGCTCGCACCGAATATAATACCCCCTTGCATTCATATTCCGTATCCAGAGCCAGAACAAACCCAGGGATATACAGCAGACTAGCCCACCCTCTGAAAAAACAATCAGGGTTTCCATTGAGCCTGTCCTGAATATGGCTTTGTTTAGACAGGCATGCCGATTCTCATATTTTCTTTGCCCACTAATTGGTCTTTTGACCAATCACGTCAGTTCTTTTCACTTTAGAGCTTTTTCCGAACCGATCGGATTGGTCAAAAGACCAATTAGTGGATAAAAAAAAATCTCAATTGTGCTGCCCGGGTAAACACACCCTATTATACCCTAGGCAACTGATACTCTATGTTAGCCTGTACCACGTTGAATCGAAACCATACTCAGGACAATTTACCACCCCCCTGTACGCCCCCTCCTCTGTGCCAAATGCCCTGCCCATCCTCTGCCAGTTGTATTGTGTGGTAGCAGAGTCTGGTGGGTTGAATCCAGCCAAACCAGAGACAATCCCCCAGACAGGCAGCTCCCTGGTCCCCCTCATCACCACTTCCTCCACCACCACAGGGTCTGTGCTCAGTAAACAGCGGTGGTCAGACATCAGCCACTGCAACAAGCCAAACCAGATGGTTTAGGACTGCCCCCCTCCTGCCATGTCCTTGTCTGGAATATTTGTGCACAGAGGACGAGAAAGCAACACACTTGGGTTAAGTAGACTTTCAAAAATGGTCAGATTTCTGTGTTCCTTCTGCTTAGGTATACATAAACATATATCAGGAACACAAGGCCCCCCTACTGAGGCTGGAAGGAGTTCTCCCACCCCGTTTATCTCTGTTTTCCTCTCTCTTCCTCTTTCTCTCCCTCCTCTGTTTCTCTCCTCTGTTAATTTCTGTATCTCACACTTCCCTCAGTTTCTGTCTGTGCATCCCTCGCTCTTTCCCTATTTTTCTCTCCCACTCTCTTTCTCTCACCCCATCCTTGCTGCTTCACTCACTGTTTTTTGCTCACTCTCTCTTATTCTCGCTCTCTTTCCAAGCCTTAAACGAGGGCGAATGGCTCATTAACATTTTTCATCTAGTGTTTCAAATTATCCCGGAGCAAACTGCTGTCGAGTTGAACCGTGCAACCTCGTCATTGTCCCCCTTGTCTTAAAACAAACATTTGATTGTTGTAGCTGGAGGAGGAGTTTCTGAAAGCCGGTATTCCGCCTGTTGTTTTTGTTTACACAGGTTACGGCGGTAATGGGAATTCTTTTCTCAGATGTGTACGTTAAAAGATGCCAACAGAATCTAAGAACAATGTGGATCTCTCCCGGAACCAGGGATAGGCCAATACGGCGAAAGTAAGTAGAGGATGGTAGGAGATGTTCCAGTACTCCAGTAAGTAGAGGATGGTAGGAGATGTTCCAGTACTCCAGTAAGTAGAGGATGGTAGGAGATGTTCCAGTACTCCAGTAAGTAGAGGATGGTAGGAGATGTACCAGTACTCCAGTAAGTAGAGGATGGTAGGAGATGTACCAGTACTCCAGTAAGTAGAGGATGGTAGGAGATGTTCCAGTACTCCAGTAAGTAGAGGATGGTAGGAGATGTTCCAGTACTCCAGTAAGTAGAGGATGGTAGGAGATGTTCCAGTACTCCAGTAAGTAGAGGATGGTAGGAGATGTTCCAGTACTCCAGGGCAAATGTGGTTTTGGTGAATGACACGCATACAAACAGATGAACAACGCTACAAATGCATTGACAAAACATGGGGAGTGTTCAGGACAGATCCAATTGCCCTTGACTATCACTCAACCAGTGTGACTAAGGAGACCAATGCTCAAGGCACGTCGGGGGAGGGGGGGGGGCTGCTTGTGATTACTATCCCCGTACCCCCTCTTCAGCCTCCTCTTTCTCTGGGGTACATCCCTGAGGGAATACTAATGGACATCGATCGGTGCTGAGACGGAACATTTCAATCATGGCGACCGCATCCTCCGAGCCTCAGAAAGGTTCTTACAATCAATGCACAATAACCGTAATAGCAATGGCACAAAGCTTATAGGAGAAATGAACAATCGTTCAGATTTTAATGAAGGGTTGCATTGGACTACTCAGCGATGATATCAATTTCCCTTGTGATTCATTCTTGTCCAGTGGCGCAGCTAATTTCTAGGGCCTTTCTAACCTTTGTGGAAAGTTATGGTTTGTTTGCACCGGCGGAGACAGGATTTTCTTTTTCTTGTGCCTTTGAAAGAAGCAAAGGGAGTTAATTAAAATGTGAGTCACCTTGCTGAATTTCCTTCGCACTGTTTTAGAAGCACACCCCCACGGCGAAAGGTGGTGGTGGTGGTGGTGGTGGGGTGGGGGTGGATGAAGGGAAGTGAGGAATAAAAAATTGCAGGATGGGGGTGAGTTGGGGGGTGGTGAGCGCAACACTATTTTAGGTGCGACTCTCATGCCGCTGATGGGTGCTGCAAATTGGTTTTAGCACTCAATTTCTCACCTTAATTAACAATGGTGAAAACTCCACTTCCACTTTGAACTTCTACACAGGAGATTACCAAAAGGGGCCTGGCATCCCTATACTCAACATGCTCCTAGATAAACGACATTAACTTTGGTGTTTTAACAAGGCGCTAACCAGGGAGGTTCCGACCCTGAATGAGATGTTGGTTACACTGAAACCCTGGTTCTAGTTGTGCTTTTGCCAAGCGGTCGAGCCACCTTGTCTGCCCCCAGCTGCTCAGAGTGGGTTTTTTTATCCAACCAGCAGCACTCCACATGCAGCCTAAACAAACAATTAGCATGTCAGCTAGCTGGCCGGTCATAGGTGGCCTAGGTTCAGCCTAGCCTAGCGCTGGATATAATAAATCATCCATCTCTTATCTGCTCATGATTTATAGCTGCTTGATGGGTTCTCTTTGTGTGCTTGATCATTATTTAACAGTTTTTTTTTTTTTTTCACGTGTGCCAGAGATAAATATCTGGGGTGTGGATATGAGAGATTTTCCTTGAATATGATTTTCATTTCGTTAGAGGTCAACCTTGGGCAAATACTGTATGAAGTCATTTGTTTAGTTTGTAATGTGTGGTGTGATTCAATCAATCAACACTTTATCAGATGGTGGACAAAATGTTCTTTATTTAAATAACGCATACATACATAAATCCCTTTATTTAACCTCTGAACAATTTTGAGGGGGGTGGGGGGGCAGTAGGTACCCTGATATGGCAATTTTGGGAAAAAAAAACAAAACATTTTTCTAGTACAGTCTTGATGGATTCTTAATGGTTGCACAGTGAACATTTCTGCTGAGCTGTGTTGGGGACATTCACTCTCTTAAAGTCTTTATCGTAGCGCTTGGATTTAATAGTTTCCATAAGGAAATGTTGAGATCACCATTATTGATAGATTCATTAAGGAGATCACATCATGGTCATCCCACTGGATCAAGAGCTAATATCCCCAACAGCATAATCAGCACTCTCGATCATGGCTCGAACAACCCGGTCACACCAAGGATTTTCGAGAAAAGCCTATTTCCTGTTCAGAGTAGAGAAATGACAGGGGTACACGTCAAAGAGAAAACATTCAGTTACCTCTAAGCTGGTTTAGCCAAGTGATTGCCCTGTTGATGAGGGAAATGGAGATGGAGGCAAGCGGAGGAATTGAAAATGACGCACTGAAGACATTTTGTGTTTTGCGTGAAATTTTGACAAGGCACGCTGACATTTCCTCTTTTGCGGTGACTGCTCCAGAGGGCCGGGCAAATTGCTCCTCGTTTGGTTGGACCCAGTGTGGAAATGTGATGAGGGAAAATTACACATCACATCTGCCCTCGTCTGCGGCCAAATGTGCCGTGCACCGTAACTCATAGCATGTAATCCATCCAGGTATGAAGTTTGTGTGTGTAAATGAAGGCGGTTGTGTGCGTCCTTGGCATGTGTGCGTGTGTGTGTGTGTCCTGACCATGTGCGTCCTTGGTGTGTGTGTGTGTGTCCTGGCCATGTGTGTCCTTGGTGTGTGTGTGTGTGTGTCCTGGGCATGTGCGTCCCAGGCGTGTGCGTGCGTTCTGGGCATGTGTGTTTCCTGGGCGTCTGTCTCTTTACTGTCAGGGGGGTGATCAGAGGAAGCATTTTCGAATTGCTCCTGAATTGCATCGAAAGTAGAGGAAACATTCCATTCGCGCTTGGGGCTAATCAGCCTGTTTAGTCTTGTCTTGTTTCCAAAGTAAAAAAAAAATAAAACTGAATGATTAAGCACTTTAAACTTTGACCTTGAGCTTTATTCATGGGAGGAGGCAGATGCAAGGCAGGTTTCAGGGCCAGATTGACAGCAAGACATGTCTGGGACTGGACCTGAAAGTTGTTGGTTAATGGAGCTGAGATCTGGGGATAGAGGCATGTGGGTTTTGAGACTTGGCAAAGGTCACTCTGACATTACAGATTCAGCACAGGGTCTCTCTGTAGGCACTCAGCTTACCCTTAATCGAGACGTGAACTTGTGCATGCGCATGCACACACACACACACACACACACACACACACACAGAAACACACACACAGTCCGGTTTTCATCCCGTTCCCCCTCTGAAAACACGTGTGAAACACTAATATAATCCTCTGATGGGGTAACACCATATCCCTCACATCATCACACACACAACCAGACTTCATGTCTCCATCTTTTCACCTCTGCCACTCTGTAAGGAGCTCTGATTCACCCACAGGACTGTCTCCATCTTTTCACCTCTGCCACTCTGTAAGGAGCTCTGATTCACCCACAGGACTGTCTCCATATTTTCACCTCTGCCGCTCTGTAAGGAGCTCTGATTCACCCACAGGACTTCCTGCAGTCATGAATTAACATATGACAGGGCGGTCAAACATTCATCTGGCAGACAAGGCAGCGCTGGATTTTAATGGAACAAGTAGACCCGTAATGCCATTGACCCCCTGTAGGAGGTGGGCTTTCCTTTTCCAGGACACAGTGTGGCATGAATATTGCACATCCGTGTGAACACAGACTTGGATGCAACCCCGCATGAAATGTGTAGTTTTTGCTATCTTTGCTTGATGGAAACCTGTAGGCTTGAGGTGTCATGGAAAGAGGTCAAATGTCACAATTTCAGAGCTTGTAAATACTCTTGTCTCCTACTCTCTCAGTGTTACTTTATTTGCAGTGTCCTTTTTATTTTCCTTTTTTTTGCTTTCCTGTTTCATTCTGTGTGAAAATGACATGGAGAAAAAATTCTGAGATGATAAAATAGAAGGAAAGCTTATAGCCCTGCTGAGCACAGTAAGTGAAGAGAGAACACTGCTGACCTCATTTAAACAAAATGGCCCCTGTTTTACCCAGAGGCCATCTGCTGCTCGCTATGGCGACTGCTCACCGTACACTCAGGGCTTTTCTCAATTTCATACCCCTTCTCCCTGCTCTACACCCGTCCTCAAAATCCATTGGTGGGGAAAGGCAGAAGGGAGGGATTTCTGGTCTTCTTATGCAATGGGATTTAAGGAGGAGGAGAGATGATGCAGAGAGTATTCATTCGGGAAAAGGCCCCAGCCTTTCTCTGTGTCTGTAAAAGACCAGCTAAAAACAGCCTCATCGAGCCCTGCGGCCCTCACCGCCACAGACCCTGTATTAACGTGACGAGGACGGAGAATTCTGGAAAGCCAGAACACTGTGGCAACCATCACGCTCGAATGCCGCTTTCGAAATGCTAGAATACCACTGGGAAAATAGAGCAATAGAGTTAACTGGAGGAAAAAACGGAATGCTGAGCTGAAAAAATGCAACGAGACTGTTGGACTGTTCACAGATTATCAGGAAACACCAGGAACAGGGGTCACGACCGCGGCACGACCGCGGAACAGCATCCTGGGGATCTTTAGAGGAATTTAGGGCATTAACTGGTACCAACCTCCAACTGGACATGAACTCATTAATATATCCAGAAGCACAAATTCCAACAATTTCTACAATTGATTGTCTGAACATGGGACGATAAATTCACATTTGCCTCAAAAGATTTGCCACTGGTTGTACAGGTGACGATGTTGGGTCCCCGAAACAGATATGTGCCCCATGTCATCAAAACCACTCACTTTCAACATCGGAATATCATGGCAAACTGAGGTATGACAGTGGTTTTACTGACTTCGAGATTATGCACATAGAAACAACATATCACACATCCAGCTTAAAATGAGAATTAAAAAAAAAACAAAGAACAGTTTCTTATTTGCAAAATACCCTGAGTGCATCTTTAAGACCAGAAAGTAAATATTTGTTTTCATGATTTGTTTACGATTAAGCCCATGTGCACATTGTGTCGGTGTTGTCCAACTATTAGCTACAGCACATGTATTTAATGTAGTGCGTCGTTCCTGTTTAATCACATCCAAATAATAATAAAAGCTTCAGTGAGACTAGTCCCCCGCCCTCTAGTTCTATCCTTCTCTCTTAATCTCTCCCCGTCTCATCTCAATCGTGGTTCCTGAGCAGACAGACGGTGGAACCGTGGAGGTCAAAGGGCTCGTGGGTTGTGCCAGCCCCTGGTCCTTGGCGTCTACCTCCGTTTACCACAGGTTGGCATCATGCCCAGTCCAACACGATATCAGAGAAGAGCGTCATCCTGGGACAATGCTACGCTTGGCGCGAAGAAGGCATGGTGACAAAGGCAAGGTGGGGGTGGGGGTGGGGGGGGGGG
>JACXGI010014969.1:0-18061 GCA_016801175.1 Esox masquinongy | reverse complement strand
CGGGAGGGGGGGCAGGAGCCCGGTGAGCTCCACGCATGTGACGCGTTCTCAGGCAAGTTCATTTGCATGGCCGCCTCTTCATAGGAGGGGTTAGCGCCCTCCCTCTCTCATTCGTTTGTGAGCAGCAACGAGCCATCGTCATGCCCGAGCCAGCAAAGTCCGCGCCCAAGAAGGGCTCCAAGAAAGCCGTCACCAAGACCGCCGGCAAAGGCGGTAAGAAGCGCAGAAAGTCCAGGAAGGAGAGCTACGCCATCTACGTGTACAAAGTCCTGAAGCAGGTCCACCCCGACACCGGCATCTCCTCCAAGGCCATGGGAATCATGAACTCTTTCGTGAAACGACATCTTTGAGCGCATCGCCGGCGAGTCCTCTCGCCTGGCCCACTACAACAAGAGGTCTACCATCACGTCCAGGGAGATTCAGACCGCCGTGCGCCTGCTGCTTCCTGGCGAGCTGGCCAAACACGCCGTGTCCGAGGGCACCAAGGCCGTGACCAAGTACACGAGTTCCAAGTAAAGCGGTCGAGGAGGGCGCTTTCCCAACCCAAAGGCTCTTTTAAGAGCCACCCACTGTGTCGGTAAAAGTGCAATTCCTCCTGCGCCGGCAGGCCGTGCAAAGTAATAATGGTGCCGGACGACGCCTAGTCACACAATGATGTATTCCACTCAGCTCCTAGCATGTCCCCAATGTTGTATTCCACTCAGCTCCTAGCGTGGCTACAATGTTGCATTTCACTCAGCTGCTAGCGTGGCTACAATGTTGCAGTTCACTCAGCTCCTAGCGTGGCTACAATGTTGCATTTCACTCAGCTCCTAGCGTGGCTACAATGTTGTATTCCACTCAGCTCCTAGCATGTCCCCAATGTTGTATTCCACTCAGCTCCTAGCGTGGCTACAATGTTTCATTTCACTCAGAGCCTAGCGTGGCTACAATGTTGCATTTGACATGGGCCCGCTCTGTGGAGGGAGCTCCAATGTTGGATGAGTCTCCCTGGCCCCTATAGCACAGGGTGTAGCATGGCCGGGGTGGGAACGGTGCTGTCGGCGCACTGTCAGTCTGTGGTAATGGTCATGTTGTTGTCCTCCTTTCTCGCACACAGGAGTCATGGCGCACGGCGTCTGTGTGCTGAGGGACGGAGGGACGGGTGCACTTTTGGCCTCACTCGATTCACCTGCACCTCGTTTAGAGGACTACATACGAAGTACATGAGCGGGGTTGTGCCTGGGAGGCGCCAGCCACGAAGACCCGCAGACACAAAGACCCACAAAAACACGCTAAAGAGTCACGCTAAGGGAGTCAAGCATGGGGAGGCAAGTCACCCAATACACCCAGGTAAGAACAACACCCACCAAAACCCCCAACCAACCCAGGCCCAAAGCACTCAGCCCAGAGGGAAAATTTCCCTTTTCAGCCCATTCAGTTTCAATTTATTGGCCCAGTCGGAGAACCAACATTGTTTTCTTTTGGCTCATGTCAAGTTGCCTGCAAAGTGTGAGCCTAAACATTTCAGTTTAATTTCATGTAGGAGTTTTCAGTGGACCAAAGAGGGCATTGGTAACACCTGCAAAATTTCCCAGAGAAGTTTCCTTCTATATCTCCTGTTCTCCATGCACATATTGATTGCACTGTTTTATTTGGAAACACCATTAAGAATCTTTCCCTAACCTAACCCAATGCATTAATTACCGATCCTTGTTGTACTTGATTTAGTTTACCTGGTCTTGTCCCATTAGCTTTTCACTTCATGGTTGCACTTCTATGCTTTTTCATTGTATCAACAGTACAATCAAAGAAATGATCCAAGTCCTTCTTAGATGTGACACATTAAAATATGGTTTGCTTTATTTCTATATCTATTTGAAATATATACATAGGCATATTGAATAGGTGTAACAAAATGTGTTAATAGTTTCAACTATGAGATTTATTGAAATTAAATCAATGCAACATGAATGAATTTCATTTGGGGACTGCCCTTTGCACATGTGCAAGACCACACATTCTCTCTTTAAGCTTTTCTGCATCTGGCTACAACAACAAGACAGTGGCCCAATCCCAATGCACCCCCTAAGCCTTGAACTCTCATAGACTTACTTGACATCACCTGGTAAGTGATTGTGTGCAAGAGGCTGCAAGGGCTCAAAATGCTATAAGTAGGAATGGGACAGCACTTTGGACATTATCACGTTACCTTGAGGATGCTGAAACATGTGGCACACTATTGTGGGTTTGGGACTTTTTCTTTTACATTTTTTGGAATTTATCATCATGCCATCATATGACAAACTACACATAGTTCTGGCTATATGGACCGTGAGTGAGCTTTGTGTTTATACTTACATGTAAACCTTTTTTTTTCCTAACCATGTTAACATCAGAGTTGGTTGCTCGTTCCATGCTTGTTTGTTTACTGTCCTTCTCTTATGAGGCAGGTTTTCTGGGATTTTTCTCTCGCTTCCAGGCTTCCCCTGGTAACCCCCGTATTTCACATCACAGGGCTATGAACTGTGGGAAATTCCCTCAGTCAAAGTCTACAGAAATGCGGACTTACGAAAAGGGTGCATAAAGGGCTCAAAATGTCATTAACATTATAGACTTCACTGTGCACTTGTTACAATATACGTGTTACACTTGAGCAGTTAGTCATCGTGGTCTCTCCCCACATAGTATCCTTTTTAAAGAAATGGAGGTCCAAGCTTGTATATAAAGGCTGGCCAGACAAAAAATGTAGTTTTTCTGGGTGAAATGTAGTTGCATTGCATTCATCATAGAGGCCAGTATATTAATATGACCTTACATCCAAGCTACATGTTGTCATTTTAGAGAAATCAAGGAAAAACAGGCCTTATTTTAGGTCTTTTCACCCTGGCTCTTCCTATTAATTGTATTGAGCCCTGTGGCACCAACTTGTCTTCAGAACTTGTTCTAAACCAAAACAAAAAGCCCACTACTGCTATGCATACAGCCCCACTAGTATAAGGAGGACAAAGTCATACAATAAATCATACATATGTCATATGTATGTATCTTTACTGAACTGCTATTTACACTTTTCATTTAAATTCATTGTCATTTACAGTTAGCCTTTGACATTTCAGAAATACCAATACATTTTTCTAAACTTGTCCCATTGTGATCCAATGGAAAAAGGCTAGATGTGCAGACCTGCCTGTGTAATTCAGACCATATCTCAAAATGTATATTTCTCTTTCTTTTCAAGTCACACACATATTTAGTTATGAAGCAGAGATTGTCCTGAATAAAATATGTTTGGGCTGCACTATTCACTGTAATCCAATGCTACTGCCTAAAACCCTTTTTCCCTTGGGAATCTGAGCTTCGCCTATTGATTTCCAATGGAGAGACCTGCTGGTTTATTTAGGTTAAAATCTCAATGTATATTTTAAATTTTCTTTGTGTGGGGCATTTTAATCAAGACAATGTCCTCTTTTTAATAAAATATGATTTGGCTGCACAATTCCTTGTAATCAAACACCAGGCCAGAAATATTCAGGAGTTGCAATTTTTTTTTAAATACTTCCAGGTTACCCAGATGTAATCACAATGGATACAATAGATGGTGGAATGTGTACTTTCTACATAAAGTTTTTTTTTTTTTGATTTTTTTTTTCCAGTTTCGTCTTAGATGGAAGGGATAAAATAAAAATGGACACATTTGTTGGTGCCATTTTGAGAGAATGGAATTATTAGCACTAATCATGCCTCAAGAGGCTCAGTGAAGGTTCAATTTAATTGATTTGCTATGGCCTCACGCAAGCGTTCTAGCTTAGCCAGTGTACTTTAGCGCTTTTACAGGTGTGGGTGAATTTTGAAGCGTTCTATTGTCCAGCCTAGTATATGTAGCTTCAGTGTTGCTGTGAAATGATCACTAGTCCATTCTAAATGTTAACATTTTATCTATTTTCATTGGCGAGTGCTCTAATGCAATTTTGACTTGTTGGTGAACTTCTGAGTATTCTACTCACACCTAACATTTCTTATCTTTTGAAGTTTGATCAGCGTTACCAAGCTAGTGTCAACGTCCTAGTGATAGTAACAGGCTACTTGCTCAGTGCTGCCACAAGATGATCTGTATTGTTGTCATTGTCATTTGGTCAATGTGATATGTGCTAATTCTCTTTATTCTCCTTTTCAGGATTATTAATGTGGCTGTGCAAAGGATGCAGTTTGGGACTAGCTAGCAGATATTTGTTGTTGTAACATTTTAGGCAGTCTCATGGGCATTTTAGGGCTGTCATTGCTAACCATGTCCGTACACAGATTGCCCTGTGTACGTTTAATACATGGAGTAAGCTACATAAACACACATGCAAAGGTCATGGTAAACAGCTAAATCCAAAGCCAGTGACACTGAAATGTATCTACATTTCAGTGTCATGTGTGCTCATGCAAAGACCTAGCAGCAGAAAGAGATTATTTTCAACACATCAATCGACATCTCAGGCGTGATGAAACAGTTCCATGTATGTTTCAAGGATGCACAATTAAAACTAACATTTACAGTACATTCAACACACACAAAAACAGGAAACACAAACAACATTCATTGAAAGACTTTAAAGCCAATGTCGTCAGCACAAGCAGTCAGTTACACCAGTTTGACAGTTCAGCAGATGGGCCAGCAAAGTCTGTGGATCCAGATCATGAATATGAAACACTAAGTTGTGGTGATGCTGCAGAATTACAACGGCCAATTTTTATTGTAGAGAAAATTGCTTGCATTTTATTGAAGTTGAAAAATATTGTTCACATTCCAAAGGCAGTTATTGATGAGGTCCTTTCTGAACTTCACTACATATTAAGTACAGCATCTGTGCTTTTTCCTGTCACAAAAGCTATTGTTTCTCATGTTTTCCAAAGTCAAACTGCAAGTTGAAGAGTCAGTCGTTGATGAACTTTCCACTGTTCTATGCCAATCTAATCCGTTGGGATTTAGATATACGTTGCATTTAAATATACACAGCACTATACCTCTCATTTTGGTTATTTAGAGCTGGTTGAGTACATAATAGATGCTCAGAGGAATAGGACATTTCAACGCATCCCTATATTACAATCTTTGCAAAATATGCTCTCTCATAAAGGTTCCTTGAACATCTTGAAACTCAGGAAATACAATCCTTGCTATTGGCGGATTTCCAATTGTACAGGACCATAGGAAACAGTGAGTACTATAAACAAAATGATTTTCTGTCTGGTTAAGGTTTGAGAATAGCAGTAAATCTTTATGTTGATGATTTTGAGATTTATAACCATCATGGGGTATCTCATAAGAAACACAAACTATTGGTGTCTATTGGGTTTTGGGTAATTTCCCACCAGGTTCCCATTCAACACTAACCTCAATCTGTTTAGCTGTTCTATGCAAATCTGATTATGTCAAGACCTATGGCTATGGGAAAGTGTTGCAGTTAATTGGAGTGTTTTTCTGGTGGGTCAATATGCAGGTTTTGTACTGGAGATTAATCAGAATTTCATACAAATTAAGTCAGGTGCTTTCCAACTAGAGACATCCATGATGTTCATGTCCAGTCTGCTCAGGGGAATGCAACTATTTGCTGTGGTGTCAAAAAACAGTGTATTTTTACAGAGTACCTTTTGCATTTTCATGTTAGCACTGGCTCTCCTCCTGATATTGTGCATGATCTCTTCAAGGGTATTGTTCCAGTTGAACTTGCATGCTGTATTAGTTTATTGATCTCCAAAACATACCTCACTGTTGATGGCCTAGAAAAATGTATCCAGACATTTACATACAAATGGGGTGACCGAACCAATCACCCCCATGCCATACCATGCTCTTTCACATTTAAAAACACTATAGGTGGCAATGCACATGACAATTGGGCCTTGATAAGATTGCCTCCCATTATGATTGAGCAAATTCTGCAAGAACATGAGCCAGCATGGCAGGTGATACTAGATCTTAAGGACATATTTGAGATGGTTGTGGCTCCTGTTCACACAGATGAGACCATTGCATATCTTGAGGCCAGGATCTATGATCACAGACAGCACTATCTTGAACTCTTTCCACATATCAAGCTCCTACCAAAACATCACTATTTAGAGCACTATCCGCAAATGATTTGTTGCTTCAGACCTCTAACTGGACGATGAGATTTGAGGCTAAACATAGCTTCTTCAAGCAGGTTGCTCATCAAACTTATTGCTTTAAGAATATACCTCATTCACTAGCTATTAAACACCAGTTCATGCTTGCCTATCACACATTCCTCCAGTCTCAAGAAATCATCCATAGAGGTTGCAGATATCTCAATCATGCCTGTTGATGGCCTTAATGAGGGAGTAGTGTCTACTCCGAAACAGAGATGTGACTGAGGTTCGTTTGGCAAAAAATGTCTTGCAGTGGTATACATTACAGTGAGGGGATGCTTATTGTACATGGATCTGTAGATGGACTACCTAAATGTAAATGAGATCATTCAACTGTGCCTTAAGGAGAAATAGTGTTTTCTGGTGAAAGATGTATGTGCTCGGTATAGGGAGCATTATTGTGGATTTGAGCTGTCTGCCTCACCCACTAGAGAGGTTGCCTTAATTGAGATTGGTGACTTGGTAGACCCATATACCCTTGTGAAGTACATGGTTGGGGGTATGCACATGGTAAGGTTGAAAAGATTTGGTCTTTGAAATTAAACATACAAGCACACTGAAAGTAATATACATTCCTATCTGGTCACCTGTGGAGCCCTGCATCGCTTTGTCCACAGACTCCTCTGATGAGACCTCGATTAACTTTTGCCCAGATCCTGCAACCCCTGCTTCATCAATAGCCTTGTCCTTCAGCGATGATACACTGTACACATCAACCCAGCATTCATCACCAGTAACTCAGTCCTCACAATTTTCCCCCTGGCCCAATGTTTTTGTGGTCCCTAAACTAACCTATTAGTCTGAACACCAAAAGAACAGAGTTTGAGACAAATGGAACATACTTCAACCCTGGCCTAAAGCTGAAAGGAGTCATCCTTAATGGCCTAGCCCAAGAAATGATGAAATACACAAAATACCCAAAAGACTATCAGTGTGAAGAGGAAGCGGCAGCTTTGATGAGGGCCCATCCATGTTTGGGGCAGCTGGGATCCAAGACAAGATTTGGGGGATTGAAACAGTCACTTAAGTATAAAATGCAAAACTTTCAAACAAAGCTCGGGCAACTCGTACATCCTGAAATCCGTGTGAACTCCTTAAAGCACAAACACGATGGCAAAGCTGCAGCCAACATCATGAAACCTACAAAGGCTGAAGTTAACTACATTCCTCTGCACCCAAAATGCGCAACCACAGAAAGCTTGTAAAACAAGAACTGCTTTATTGTCAGTACTGAAAAAGCGTGACAATGAAGTGGTGATAAAAGCAAAAATGGAAAAAAAACTCCCACAGGCAACAAGAGATCATGGAGCAGAGGCCCATGGTAGAAGAGTTCAAAAACAAATGGCCTGCCCTGTTCCAGCAGAGTGAAGTAAGTAAATGTGCATGTTTTTGTGTTGGAAGTTTGTATTATTGTACACTATCGCAATCTGAATTTGCCAATAATCCTTCATCCTTATAAGCTAGTAATTATAACTAGCAAGTAACAAATGGCTATATTCTTTTTGTTAATTGTTTTCAGGTGAATGCAGTGTTCTTGCAGATCACCGCCAAGCCACTCTAATCAAAGTTCATGTCACAGCAGAACCACTTCTCAGACAAGCTGATGCAGATCTTCAAGAGCAAAGGAGGAGTGAAGGGGCAAAGGATCAAGGACATCCTGCCAATCAAAGACTCAGTTAGTAGAAATGCATATAGCACCTTTTTCACTGTATTGGGGTGATTATTGTAAGGTTTTCTTGTCCATCGCTGCTCATTTAAATGCCTTTGATAAATAGTAAACGGCCTGCTTATATAGCGCTTTTTTCCAAATTGCTTTAATGTTTGCATTTCATTCACCCCCTTAAACACCTGTAAATCATACAAGGCAACTACCAGCTGGTTGGGGGCATTTAGGGGTACATGGTCCTGCTCAGGGACACCTCAACAGATACGACCCTCTGGTCTTCAGACAACCTGTTCTCCTCCCATGCCACTGTTGCACCCACATTTGGCTAAATTCTTTCACCCCTACTTTAGTGTGGGTGAATGAACACCAGGAGGGAGTGCATCCTGAGAAGCCTTGTCATCTAGCTCAATGCAGATCCAAATGCATTCTACAAGGAATGTCTTGAAAGTTTATCACTGTTTCCTGTGTAGCGTCGAACAGTCTTACCCACTCTTATTTCTCCCATGGCACACTATTTATAATCAGAAAATCCTATGGCACACCATCTACCCATGGCTAGATGTCTTAGGCCAAATGTTTCAGGCTATGACACAGGCTGATTGCTGCTTTTTACCTCAACTGATGGACTGAGCATCTAATATGCTTCTGTAAACTGCAGTTAATTATCTAAAATTGCTTATTTATATTTTATCTATATAGTTTTCTGTTTGTGGTGGTCAGAATTTTGCTTAATACAAGTGTTTGGTGCTTAATACAAGTGTTTTTGTTATTGTTCAGGCTACTGCCACTGAGGATGCAGAGAGGAACATTGCAATCACTGTCAAGGGGATTTACATGATCCGAAGTGATGGGGATGGGGAGCCAGAGGATGTGGAAATTGTGATCGAAGGCGTCATGTCCTGAGCCACGTAAGCAGTGTCATCATGGGGTTCATCATGCTGTTTGGGCTCATTTATGCCCTTGATCTAAGCTTTCCAGACAACCTTAAGTACACATTTGAATTTTTCCAGGTCATAGTGAATTTGGATGAGCACAAGCTAAATGCAAAGATATAGCAGCTGAAAATCAAGTTGTTTGCATAAGAGGTAAACACCAGGATACAAAGCACATTGTCCTTATTTAGTTAACTTATTGAGTTTACCTTTATTTTATTTCCTTATAAGATCATTTGGGAGTTGTTTTTGTTGTTTTTTCAATCTCATGGATGTTTTCCTTGTTCTGACATTTTAAAAACAGCAGTGTAAGTGGCACTGTACAGACCTTTTTTATGTTTTTGTTGCTTTCACTTCCTGCTCTGTGTGATATGTGTTGTATATACATTTCCATAAAAAACTAAACAACAACCAGGTTTTGTCTCTTGTCTTAATGGGGGATGAAATTAAAAATATTTGTGCCTTGTTTTAATTTCTAACTAATTACATTATACTTTGTTGGACAAATGTAAATCAGTTTCACTTAGTCTTATTTTCTCATTTTAGCTGTATTTGATAAAAAATTGTTGGACAAAAGTAGATCAATTTCAGTTAGTAAATGTCATTATTTAATTTTAGCTGTATTTGATAAAAAGGAGTTGGACAAATGTAAATCAATTTCACTTGGTGCAGTTATTTATTTTTGGCTGTATTTGATCAAAATGAGTTGGGGCTACATATATTTATTGTATGGAAATTGTTAGTTAACATCCTGGAATAGAGTCCTGGACGTTGTCAATATTGATGTCCTCCACGGAAAAATGTGTCCTCTCAACAGGTGTAGAGAGGGGCAGCGAGGCGCATGCATAGCAAGCCGGGGGGTCAGTGAGACCCTCACGAGCGTGTGCAGGACCCATGCAAGAGACGCAGAATTTATGAGCGTCCTCGCCGGCAACCAGAGTGGCGCAATGACAGGTGGCGGCAAAAAACTTCATTTTGTATCCGAGACGTTGGTATAAAGAAAACCGGCCACAAAAATTCTTGGCAAGTAGTGCAAAGCAGTGACTTTCAGCAGTGCTGACGAAAAAGGGAGGAAGTGTAATGGTATGCTCAGTTATTTATAGGGGAAGGCGTGCCCCGATTGGCTGAGACGTGCATAATTAATTTTCAGTAGTAAACCACTAGGAGCTAAGCCCTCTAGGGGGCGGAGCTCCATGACATATAACCTGCCCACAATTTAATTGAGCTCATCCAATTAGTTATTTTTTGAGTGTATGAATTAATTTAACACCCAATTGGTGGAAGCTCCAGGATTGTTGCAGATGGCTACAAGAAATGTAAATCCATTCATTTGGTTTAACCTGTATTGCATCAGGACTGAATTGCATATATTATATGCACATGACACTTTACAGATTCAACACCAATAGATCAATTTAAGAAATACAGGTAGCCAATTGATTGATTTACTTTGGGTTCACTGATAGAGGTTAAACCAAATGAATGGATTTACAAACCAAATGAATGGATTTACATACCATTCACAAGAATGGTATGTATATTTAAAAATACTTTTTCTTCTATTCACTTGTCATTATTGAGCTCTTCTGTCAAATGAAATCAGCTTCAAAGTATTCTACCGTTTCCCTTAAAAGCATGTTAAAACCAGGGATGCAAAGACGTGGTAGAGAGTATTAGTATATACTTTATCAGACTTTTGTGTAAACATTGTCTGTTTTATGGCTTTAGGAATTGACCTTTGAGTGGTGTGACTGAGCGGGGTCAAAAGGATTATGGTGATTAATATTTTAATGACCATGTCAAAAGTTAAAAGGGTTCATTTCCGGACCTCACAGGTGTCTTTTAGGGAGGGGTGGTTTTTATGGGGTTGACCCCAGGATGTTTGAGTAATAAAAGTGTTTTATGTATAAGTTTTATTAGGTATCTGATGATTTTTAAATGTTTTTCTCACAGGAGGGAGAGGGGTCTGGATTTCTTAGGGAAAGGTAGGGGCTGGTCAAGTTGGGCTTCTCATGGGTAGGGAGGGGTGATGGGCACTCAGGGGAAGGGGTCTGGTTTTGGGGCTCCCAGGGTAGGGAGGGGGGCTGGTCAAGTGGTCTAGGTGATGGGTAGGTCATGGGAAGAGAGGGGCTGGTCAAGCGGTTTGGTTTATTGGGTCTCACGGATTTTTGTTTCAAGTGACATCCTATGAACAATTAAAAAGTGGTCTGGTTTTTGGGGATCTCAAGGTAGGGGTTTGATTTATTGGGTCTCGTGGATATTTGTTTCAGTGACAGCCTAAGAACAATAAAAAGGGTCTGTTATTTGGGGGTCTCATGGTACGGGTTTGGTTTATTGGGTCTCACAGATATTTGTTTCAAGTGACTGCCAAAGAACAATCAAAAGGGGCCTGATTTTTTGGGTCTCATGAAGAAGGAGAGGTGTTGATCAGGAAATGATGTGTGTGTTTTTGGATTGATTACCCTTCGGCTACAACTAAAGTGAATCTGCCTTTTAAAAGAGGTTATTCTTACGAAGTATATTTTCAATAATAAAAAAAAACAGTGTTTTAACAGATGTTGAGTGACTAGAATTTTGAGAGGGAGGTGATCATAGAAGAGCTGCCCCCCTTTTCTCTTGGAAAGGGGAGTGTTGAAACATTTCCATAAGTTGAGACTCATAAACAATTAAGATTCTAGCCCCACCCAATGTGTTGGATGCATGTTTCACTCTTGGTTTTCTTAATACATTAGCGTATTTGACCGGACTAAATATATATCAGCTATAGCAAATGATACATTCTGCCCAGTTTTACCTGGGTCCTGAGATATGTCTATACATGAAATCATTGAAAAACTACCAGGATATTTAGAACAGGAGATCAAAATTAGTGATAATACCATAAAATACACAGCTCTGGAAAAAATTTAGACCACTGCAAAATTATCAGTTTCTCTGGTTTTACTATTCATAGGTATGTGTTTGAGTAAAATGAACAGTTTTGTTTTATTCTACACACTACTGACAACATTATTCCTAAATTCCAAGTGAAAATATTGTCATTTAGAGTATTTATTTGTAGAAAATAACAACTGGTCAAAATAACCAAAAACATATGTATTGTTTTCAGACCTTAAATAAGGCAAAGAAAACAAATTCATATTCATTTTCAACAACAAAATACAAATGTTTTAACTTAGGAAGAGTTCAGAAATCAATATTTGGTGGAATAACCCTGATTTTTAATCACAGCTTTCATGCGTCTTGGCAGACTCTCCACCAGTCTGTCACATTGCTGTTGGGTGACTTTATGCCACTCCTGGCACAAAAATTCAAGTAGCCTGGCTTTGTTTGATGGCTTGTGACCATCCTTCTTACTGTTGATCAAATTCCAGAGGTTTTCAATGAGGTTCAGTTCTGGAGATTGGGCTGGCCATGACAGGGTCTTGATCTGGTGGTCCTCCATCCACACCTTGATTGACCTGGCTGTGTGGCATGGAGCATTGTCCTGCTGGAAAAAACAATTCTCCGAGTTGGGGAACATTGTCAGAGCAGAAGGAAGCAGGTGTTCTTCCAGGATAACCTTGTACTTGGCTTGATTCATGCGTCTTTCACAAAGAGAAATCTGCCCGATTCCAGCCTTGCTGAAGCATCCCAAGATCATCACCGATCCTCCACCAAATTTCACAGTGGGTGCGAGACACTGTGGTTTGTAGGCCTCTCCAGGTCTGTCTAACCATTACACGACCAGGTGTTGGGCAAAGCTGAAAATTTGACTCATCAGAGAAGATGACCTTACTCCATTCCTCTACGGTCCGATCCTTATGATCTTTTGCAAACTTCAACCTGGCTCTTCTTTGCTTCTCATTGATGAAGGGCTTTTTTCTAGCTTTGCACGACTTCAGCTCTGCCCCTAGGAGCCTGGTTCGTACTGTCCTCACCGTGCACTTCACCCCAGCTGCTGTTTCCCATTCTTTTTGTAGGTCACTTGATGTCATCCTACGGTTGTTGAGTGACATTCGTATGAGTTGACGGTCATCTCGGTCAGTAGGCAGTCGTTTTCGCCCTCTGCCAGTCTGTAGCTTTAATGTCCCCAATGTCGGTTGCTTGACCTTGTTCTTATGAACCGCCGTCTTTGAAATTTTCAGGTTGGATGCAACCTGACGCTCACTGTATCCCTCTGCCAGTAAAGCCAGAATTGAAACCTTCTTTTCCTTACTCAAAGCTTTTCTTTTCAACTCTTTTGTCATGCTGAGTAGTTCTTTTTTTATGCAAATTACCTTTGAGGTACTACTTGCACTTTTTGCCATCCAGCTGGTACTATTGCAAGAGGATAGTGATGACCACAGCAGTGGTTTTTTATACTTTTCCTCGTTATATTAGATTTGGTTCAGGTAATCACCTAATCGGTACCTCGTTAAGTAAAATGAGGTGTGCCTGTGTTGGAATTTAACAGACACTGGAATGGAATGGCTGCCATATATGTAGAGATGCTGATTTAAGAAAAATTAGGAGTGGTCTCTTAATTTTTTCCAGAGCTGTATATATGGGTTTTTTAATACGCACACATTCATTCCTCTCCTTTCTATGACAGCTTAAGACTAATGTTGTTTTAGGGCTGTGGGGATGGTTTTGACTTGACCCTGCGAGTTATGCTGGATCTTGGGGTTCGGCAGGGAGTACATCCTGGCTCACTCAACATATAACTTTAGTTACCGGGAATGTTACTCCGGTTATGAGTGGAGCAGATCCCGATTGGAGAAGAGTGGGCAAATATTGCCACGTCAAGATGTGCCATGCTAATAGACTCCTACCCAAAAAGACTGAGTGCTGCAATAAAATCAAAAGGCGCTTCAACAAAATATTAGTTTAAGTGTGTGCAACCAGATTATTGTGAGTTTTTTATTTTTTATTTTTCCCCCTCAAAGATTTCAGTTTGTTTTTCAACTGAATTGTTCACGTTATAGGTCACGTTAAAGGTGGAAAAAGTTCTGACATGATTTATCTTTGTCTCATTCTTTTACATCACAAGAACCTGGCATTTTAACAGGGGTGAGGAAGACTTTTTATATCCACTGTATGAACCAATTAATTTGCTATTACAGATATAACCTACTGAAGACGCACAACTCGGCCCTAGACCCGGCAGAAGGTGTCCCGCTTTACCAAGGCAAATTCCGACCTCAACTTGGAGTTTACGAATGGTTACACATGGCAAAGGCAATATTCAGAGTTAAGGATTTAGCTTTGGATGAAACTACTTTTCCTGTACATGTTGATGTAAATGGAAAAGTGTTGTGAGCAATTAGAGTTGCGTCCAAAAGACAACGACAGAAAATAACAGTACTAGATTGTTAATCATTTAACGGTTCGAATGCAGATGCCATCGTGTATATTCCTGTGTATAATGACATTTCAAAACAAGCCAACTTATTTGTACCGATATTTAATTTTTTTCTTGATGACTGGATAGAGCATTTGAGAAATGTTTATCAAATTCATGATTTATTTAGGCAGAGAGAGAACATAAAATGTTGGGCCTATTTAAATTCTAGATTATTTAATACATTACATTAAAAGGAATTGACCTGTTTGTTCATGGTGTCAAAGCCAGAAACCATGGTTTATGGTCTTTTCCTCTAGAGTAAACAAGTAATTTAGAAATTAATGATATAGGATGGACCAGCAGGAAAATAGGGTGTTTTAGAGTTGTTTATTATCTGTTATCAGCTAAAATAGCCATTCAGTATGCCGTAGTAGTACAATTTAAACGCTGTATTGTGTTGTGAAAAAATCCATTCACAGTCATTCCGACAAAAGGATTGCACCGCACTAGTCAGCAAAAAGGAACTCTTCTTTTTCCAAACAAGAAGAAAAGGTAAGCCATACATTTTTACATAGTTTTAAACCTAACAATCTGTTAAAGTTAAAATGTTAAATAATAAGCTTTTTGCTAAGTTGTTATCCTAACAATCTATCAAAGTTAAGATGTTATATGATAAGCTTTATGCTTTGTTTTTAACCTAACAATCCATTAAAGATAAAATGTTATATGATAACCTTTTTGCATAGTTCTTAATCTAACATTTTGGGGTATAATGGCATGCAAAAGTCACGGTTTCGGTACAGTGGAAAACATAGCATGTTCTGTCCTCGCTAAGTGGTGTTCCCACGAACGTATCCTCAACTATAAAGACAGCTGAACACTCCCAATCAAACTGCTAGGAACAGGCTGATGTGTTGGTTTTGGCAGTTTAATCAGGTTTTATTGTAAAACTGAAGACAAAGAACAAAAACAATATACAAATGAAAAACACACAAAGCTTAGCTTAAGAGCTATGTGACATCTTGCACCACCACGTATAGAGGACTAAGAAGCCACATTATGGGCTAAGTACAAGGTAAGTGTAAATACAGAGCAAAACCTCTTGCTATATGCCAGTATAACAAACACATCTGATTTTACTATACTAAATTACAAGAATAATGTCAACCATGCTAACGAGCTTAGAAAAGTCATGGCTATCTGAACACAATACATTTTCAAACATATAATGAGGCACTCATGTCTCTTTTATACTAATAAACAATATAACTTACAGATGATGCCATGTATAAACCGTGAAAGCGAGGATGGCATTAGATAGTAGTCAGCAGTAACATTTGGCTGTCTCAAGCAAGATCTGGAGAAGTGAAGCACTTCCTGTTTCCACCGTTAAAGGGACAGTTCACAGAACAACCACCAGGGGTCCACAACATAGCATTTTATTTTAAATTATTATGCAGTTATCCCAAACGGGGCCTCAGGATATGGCATTGCTTGCATTCGCCATATTTATAACACTATGTAATAGGTTACTTAAGTTGCTAAGCAAAATCAGTGTCCCAGGAATGAGTTTAGATTTTTTGTTCAACACATAAAAAAGAAACATAGTTAAAAAATAGTCTATATTCTTTCGAATCACAGTGCCTACCATTATACCCTTACTTAAAGTAAAAATGTTAATCAATCAAATTTATTTATAAAGCCCTTTTTACATCAGCAGTTGTCACAAAGTGCTTTTATAAAACACCCGGCCTTAAACCCCAAGGAGCAAACAACAGTAGTGTTGAATTTCAGTGGCTAGGAAAAACTCCCTAAGAAGGCCAAAATTTACGAAGAAACGTAGAGAGGACCCAGGCTCAGTAGGGGTGGCCAGTCCTCTTCTGGCTGTGCCGGGTGAACATGTTAAGAGTACAAATTGTAATAATTAATAAATGCAAGTGGGCTGAGTCCAGAGTCTATTTAAACTTAGTCCAGGTCGGAAGCATGACCAGATGGACAAGGACAGGGACAACACGGGGGAGGGGGGAGGTG
This sequence comes from Esox masquinongy, assembly GCA_016801175.1. Classification (NCBI taxonomy): domain Eukaryota; kingdom Metazoa; phylum Chordata; class Actinopteri; order Esociformes; family Esocidae; genus Esox; species Esox masquinongy. The sequence continues at coordinate 1,989 of JACXGI010014969.1, read as the reverse complement.
TCAGCACAGTGGCAGCTGAAATCGTCAGGTATCGTCTTGATCTGCAACACAACCAGGAGGACTTTGGACAGGGACAGCAACGGGTCTTTCAAGCCTGATCCTCCTCAGGTGTGGGCCAAGACCTCATGTCTTCCTAGGTTAAAACGGCAGGAGACAGGGAAAATTTAGAAAATGCATTCCTTAGATCTACAGGGATTTATGGTGGAGAAGGAGAACTGACCCTACTCCCCCAGCACAATAATATAGCAGCGTAAAACCTTGGGGCTGAGACAGGGGGGTCCAGTGACACTGTGGCCCTATCCAGGGGAGGCCCCGGACAGGGCCCAACAGGCAGGAAATCAATCCACCCACATTGCCATGCATCAACCAAAGGGACCCACACCCACCGCAACCACCCTGAAAGAGGGCCAAGTATTGCCAGCAGAGTACAGCCCAATTGCACAAGTGCGCAACAGAGAGACAACAACAAGCCAGTGCCCCCAAATGGCATTGGAGGGAGGCTATCCCAGTGGCGATGAGAACCAACCTGGTTAAAAGTATAAGTATGTTGCAATGTTGAATAAAAGATATTTTGTTAATTTTTAGGACTGTGAATCATGTCTTTTTCGCAACTTTTTTTGAAGTTATTGATCTGACCACATCATCAAGAAAAGATTGAATTGAGGAACATGCTGAATCTTTGATTTATTCGGCTAATTCTTCTCCATCAAGATACTTCACAGGTAAAGTAAAAAATATTATTTGAATATTTCTTATGTTTTTAAAATTAGTGCTATCATTATTTGTTTTAATTAAAATGGTAACATTATGATTTCAGCGGACACTCCCCTGGCCAGGTTCAAGAATTACAAACTACCGACTCACAAAAGTCTCCTGTAGTCTGGATGAATTTGAAGGGGGTCGGAAGATGAAATTCTTCCATTTTATACCAATAACAATTGGTATTTTATTAGTTAATTTATTAGTTCCCAGGAGCTCCACCGGCCGACCATTCCACCTTCGCCAAAATTATCAAATGTACAGAATATTGTACAAATTCATAGAAACAAAGATTCTGACTGGTCAAATAATGATTGGGTTGACAATGTTTGTGTATACGGTATGAATATTATTTTTTGATGATTTATTTTTCAGAAAACATTTTAAACGTGCATGCTTATTAATATTTGTTTTAAATTTTCAGATGTGGCCGAAGTAACCCGGGAAAAAAACACGCGTGTTCTAAAACAACAATCCTTGGATAGATTTCTTCAACATGTTCCATCTGTAACAAGCGGTAAGTAAAGTCAATTATGATATATTGTAAAAGCTAACTATCAAACGAATTTTATTCTTATTTATTTTTTCACAATCCTATTACTCCCTTTCAGAACACACAGATGTCGCAGTCCCCGAAGATTCCCCACAAGTCCCCACAAGATGGCAGTGTTGGTCAACTTGGCCTGCAAGACGTCCAACATCCAATGCAAGGGGGCAACAATGGCTTGATGAATGAAGGTAACAATGTTTTAATGACTGCAGCTGAAAATCATGTTGATATCCGTAAAGCGGCGCCGGTCCTGATTCACAACCATTCTGCAGCTACTGATAACAAGTCAAATTTAGAGTGCGAGACTTCCAGTGAAGAGGAAGAGCAGGGCAAACCCCACTACCTGTTTACAGGTGCTGGTTATATAATTAGAATATCATCAAAAAGTTGATTTATTTCAGTAATTCCATTCAAAATGTGAAACTTGGATATTATATCCATTCATTACACACAGACTGATATATTTCAAGTGTTTATTCCTTTTAATTGTGATGATTAAAACTGACAACTAATGAAAATCCCAAATTCAGTATCTCCGAAAATTAGAATATTACTTAGGACCAATACAAAAAAAGGATTTTTAGAAATGTTGGCCAACTGAAAAGTATGAACATGAAAAGTATGAGCATGTACAGCACTCAATACTTAGTTGGGGCTCCTTTTGCCTGAATTACTGCAGC
>JACXGI010014968.1:0-17924 GCA_016801175.1 Esox masquinongy | reverse complement strand
ATTCTAATGCATTTCTATATTTTTCTTTTTATTGTAAAGCAAACAAGTTTATTTATATAGCACAATTCATACACAGAAGAAATTCAATGTGCTTTTCAAAGAAAAAGAGAAATATAAAAATACAATAGAATAGAAACAAATACTAGAATAAAAACAATAAACAACAATAAAACATCATAATAATAACACATCGAATAAGTAAATAGAATAAAAAACAAAATAAAAACATAACTGGTAGATTCCGTAATAGATTCCATGAGGAAGCTATAAAAGCTGTAATGCCAAACAGAGTGGTTGAGTTAAAGCGCTCAGTCGTAGTTGTGTGAAAAGAGAAGTGTTTTTAACCTGGATTTCAAAACTGATATGTTTGAGGCACGTCTAAGATCTTCTGGTAGTTTATTCCAGTTGTATGCATCATAGCTGCTGAACGTTTAGTTTGGACTCTGGGCTCTACTAGCTGACCTGAGTTCATGGATCTATGAGCCCTGCTCGGTATATACAGTTGTGCTCAAAAGTGTGCATACCCTTGAAGAATTGGTAATATATGTACCATTTGTAAAGAAAACACGAGTGAGCAGGCAAAACACGTCTTTTATTTCTTATGGGATTCACATTCACCTGTAGGTCATAACAGAATGGCACAGTCATAAAACAAAACATGGTAACAAAGAAAAAATTTAACTGACCCCTGTTCAAAAGTCTGCCCCCTTTAGCATCAATGACAGCGTGCAGTCTTTTGTAATAGTTGTCTATGAGGCCTTGAATTCTTGCAGATGGTATAGCGTATCCAGGTCATGCAAAGTCTTTGGTCGTCTTGAATGAACCGCATGTTTGAGATCTCCCCAGAGTGGCTTGATGATATTAAGGTCAGGAGACTGTGATGGCCACTCCAGAACATTCACCTTTTTCTGCTGTAACCACTGGAGAGTCAACTTGGCCTTGTGCTTAGGGTCATTGTCATGCTGGAAAGTCCAAGAGCATCCCATGCACAGCTTTCATTGAGAAGAATGCAAATTATCTACCAGTATTTTCTGATAACATGCTGCATTCATCTTGCCATCAATTTTCACAAGATTCCCCGTGCCTTTAGAGCTCACACATCCCCAAAACATCAGTGAGCCACCACCATGCTTCACAGTGGGGATGTTATTCTGATCACTATAGGCCTTGTTGACCCGTCTCCAAGCATAGCACTTATGGTTGTGACCATAAAGCTCTGTTTTGGTCTCGTAACTCCAAATTACAGTGTGCCAGAAGCTGTGAGGCGTGTCATGGGGTTGTCGGGCATATTGTAACTGGGCTTTTTTGTGGCCTGGTGCAGTAAAAGCTTCTTTCTGGCAACTCCGCCATGCAGCTCATTTTTGTTCAAGTATCATCGTGTTGTGCTCCTTGAAACAACCAAACCGTCTTTTTCCAGAGCAGCCTGTATTTCTCCTGAGGTTACCTGTGGGTTTTTCTTTGTATCCCGAACAATTCTTCAGGCAGTTTAGGCTTGGTATCAACAGATACCCGAATTTTCGACTTCTTAATAAGTGATTGAACAGTACTGACTGGCATTTGCAAGGCTTTGGATATCTTTTTATATCCTTTTCCTTCCTTATAAAGTTCCATTACCTTGTTATGCATGTCTTTTGACAGTTCTTTTCTGCTCCCCGTGGCTCAGTATCTAGCCTGCTCAGTGAATCCACGTGAGAGCTAACAAACTTATTGACTATTTATACACACACACTAATTGCAATTTAAAAAGCCACAGGTGTGGGAAATTCATTTAATGGCCATTTTCACCTGTGTGTGTCACCTTGTGTGTCTGTAACAAGGCCAAACATTCAAGGGTAAACTTTTGATCAGGGCCTTTTGGGTGATCTCTGTTATCATTATGATTTAAAAAGGAGACAAACAACTATGTGATAATAAATGGCTTCATATGATCACTATCCTTAAATAAAAGACAGTTTCTTTGCATGATCCGTCATATTTTCAAAATCAATGCCAAAATTTCACAATTTCTGCCAGGGTATGCAAATTTATGAGCACAACTGTACTCTTCAAACATATCAGATACAGTATGTATTCGGGGCCTAAACCATTCAGTGATTTATAGGCTAAAAGCACCGCTTTAAAATCTATTCTGTAACTGACTGGAAGCCAGTGCAAAGATTTAAGAACACCAGAGTGATATGCTCTGTTCTTCTGGTCCCGATTAACATTCTAGCAGCAGAATTCTGAATGAGCTACAGCTGTTTTACAGTCTTTTTGGGGAGTCCAGTTAAGAGGCCGTTACAGTAGTCAACCATACTAATGATGAAAGGATTAGCTTCTCTTGGTCTTTTTGGGATACCAGGCCCTTCATCCATATTTTTAAGATGATAGAATGCTGTTTTGGCGACTGCTTTGATGACTGTTGAACGTGAGGTCTGGGTCTATCAGAACACCAAGATTACACACTTGGTCCCTGGTTTTTAGGGCCCGAGGATCCAACTCTTTACTAATACTAGTTGTTACGAACCCCGTGGCTCTAGCAGTCTAGGGTGGGTGGTACAGAGACCCGTAACATAAAACTCATGCAAAGTGGTGTGGTGTATATGAACAGTGAGAATAAACGACACAGACAACCAAAGCTACTGTCAAACATAAAATGTTTATTGTAAACACACGGTAAAAGGGTTAGGGAAAAGGGGCCGAGCTGGACCCAAGAAATGAAATAATATAGTCCAAACACCCCTAAACTGAACTTGCCTGCCTCAAGAACTGCTTAGCTGACTACCAACCAATACGAAAAATACAGTGGGTGGTCCGCTCATTCCTAACTAGTGTTTTTAGACAAAGTTTTCCTAAGGGTTGTATATGCCCAAGGGCGACATGTTAAAAAAAAACCTTTTCCCTGGTCCTCAGGCCGGCTCCTGCTCCTGGTCCTCCGGCCGGCTCCTGACCCACCGCCGGCTCCTGCTCCTGAAGCACTGCCCTGTCCAGTTCCCGGTCCTCGTCCCGAGGCGGAACCTCCACCTAGGTGCTCCGCCCGCCCTCCACTTTGGTGTACCGCCTCACAGGGGGCGGTACTGTGAGGTTCTCTTTCGTTTTTTTTGTTCTTGAATGTAGCCCGTTGTTTGGTTTTTGTGTTCTCACACACAGCCTGTCCTTGTCCTTATTGTTTCCACCTGTGCCTTGTTTGCTCCCTTGTTGTGTCCTTATTTAAGTTCCTCCTGCCCCATTGTTACTTGTTTGTCTTTGTCCTTAGTGTGTTTGTTCTGTTGCCTGTTCCTGCCAGGAAAAAAAATTGTCGATTTTCAACATTCTGTTTTATTTCATCACAATTATCATATTGCAGGTAAAACACATATGTTTTGGTTTTATCTTGAGACAAGTATTGTGGTTGACAGCAGTTTGTTTCAGCAAATAAAAAAATAATTTTATTGTTATTGAAAAAATAAAAGCTGTTTTACTCCTTTTCCTCCACTGCAGGATGGAAAGATTTAAAAACTGAGACGTGTGCCCCTAAAGGACATCTGCCCAAGCCGTTCTGCTTGTATTTTCACTTCTCACACAAACAGGATGCACTGGCCAGCGGGAATGCATGTTGACACCGTCAGATAATGTTAACTTGAAGACTGCTGTACTAAAACTACTGGTTCAAGATTGTAAACACAGGTAATATTAGTACTTAATTTGTTGCATTTGGCCAAAAGCTGGCATGGACTTTGCAGGACAACCATTGTCAGTATAAGCGTAGCTGCACTCCCAAAGTAGAGCCACCAAAGAAATGTAAGACAAAACATAGACAAGCCCAGCTCAAACTCGTCAAAAACATCTATATGAGACAATGGACATTGAGGCCGTCAGAACATTTTACCGCATAGACTAGTGCTGTACAATGACAACAGGCTCAAGATTGTAAACACAGGTAATTTTATTACTTATCTTGACGCATTTGGACAACAGCTGTCATGAGGCTCACAGGTAAAGAATCATCAGCAACAGAGTGGCTGCACTCCCAATGTAGGACCTCCAAAGAAATGTAAGGCAAAACAAAGACAAGTCAAGCTCAAAGTCGTCAAACACATCCATATAAGGGAATGCACGTTGACGCCGTCAGATAATGTTAACCTGAATACTACTGCTGTACTATGAAAACTGGCTCAAGATTGTAAACACAGGTGATTATATTACTTAACTTGTTGCATTTGGCAAACAGCAGGCATGGACTTTGCAGGACAACCATTGTCAGTATAAGCGTAGCTGCACTCCCAAAGTAGAACCACCAAAGAAATGTAAAACAAAACTTAAATAAGTCAAGCTCAAACTTGTGATAGATATTGGGCATGAAAAGTAATTGAATTAAGCTTGACACAATGTATGAGATTACTAACTATCTCTGTACGATGGACACTAGGTAGGAAATGTGATGCCCCATTACTGATGGGTCCCAAACACCCTGTCCATACCACATGCTAGGAACTGTGTATGTGACTGTCGTGACTCTCTGAATAGACCCTTGGGTCATAAGTTGGAATACACCATACAAGGGTATTTTGTAGGATAAATCTTTCTTATTATAGTCTGTGTAATGGTTGGCTATAAACACTGACCGCCTCCTATGTGTCCTGGCATAAAAGACGGTATCAAACACAACCATATGAGACAACCAACACTGAGGCCATCAGAACATGTTACCGCATAGATTAGTACTGTACAATGAGAACTGGCTCAAGATTGTAAACACAGGTAATTTTATTACTTATCTTGTTGCGCGTGGACAACAGCTGGCATGGGGCTCACAGAAAAAGAAACATCAGTAAAAGCGTGGCTGCACTCCCAATGTAGGACCTCCAAAGAAATTTAAGGCAAAATAGAGACAAGTCAAGCTTCAAGTCGTTAAACATTTCCATATGAGGCAATGCACGTTGAAGCTGTTAGATAATGTTAATGTGTAGCATAGTGCTGTACTATGACAACATGCTAACAGAGGTTAACAGGGGTAATAAAAGTACTTAACTTGTGGCATTTGGGAAACAGCTGGCCTGGGGTGTAAAGGACAAGCAACGTAGGTATAAGCGTAGCTGCACTCCCAATGTAGAACCACCAAAGAAATGTAAGACAAAACATTGACAAGTCAAGATCAAAATCGTCAAACACATCCATATGAGGGAATGCACCTTGAGGCCGTCAGATAATGTTAATGTTTAGACAAGTGTTAGACAAATGACTACTGGCTCAAGTCTGATAACTGAGGTATTTTAGTACTTTTAATTTGTTGCACATGGTCAACAGCTGGCATGGTGTCTACAGGATAGGCATTGTCAGTCTAAGCAAAGCTGCACTTCCAATGTAGATAACGATAATCCTGGGGAAGCTTGTCAGAATCTCAAATCACTTACTACATACTACAAGTACGTACTTTGCAGATTATGGTGAACTATGTACTGTTTAGTATATTGTAGGGGTGTGCAATATTTTTCACTGGGGGGCCACATTGAAAGTGCCACAGATCATCGCGGGCCAGATTACTTTTTTAACCAACATGCCTAAAAGACACACAACATAGCTAACTCTGTTAAATGTATGCATATTTCTTTTCCATGCATCACCATTTTCGTAATCTAACTTAATTTACTTTAACAATGTTTTTTTGCATTATACTCTGTTATCAACTGTTATTATGGCATGCAAAGGAATAAGAAATCCCATTTCAAGGTTATTACTCAACGGAAATGTTGCAACACATATTTGCCTTAAAGCTTAACTTTCAACTTAACAGACCTTTTACATAAGGTATATTGTTAACAACAGTTATTAGGGCAGCCATAAGTCTATGAAATCAATTTTAAAAATGTTCACTCAATTCAAATGTTGATATAATTGCCGTTATCTAACTTCATACAGTATATTTTTTTGTACTACATGCTTTTAACGACAGCTATTCCAGCAGCCCAGGCCCATGAAATCAACTTTTAGGACCACTGACTCAATTTGAACAGGAGAGCCTCGTATGGGCGTTGATAAGTGAAGTGAAGTCAGTAGTAATTTCTGGTGAAGCAGTGTGCGGTACTGCTTCAAGATGTTCGTCAGTGAGGCTGGATCTGTGCTTTGGCTTGTTGAATTTTAGCATCGAGTGACAGTTTTTTGTATTTGCTTGCTCTGGAAGTGCCTCTGCAAATTGTACTCTTTAAAAACTGCGACGTTAGCGCTGCATATTAAGCAAGTTGCTTTACCTGCCACATCTGCAAATAAATATTTTCCTGCCCATTCTTTTTTTAAATGCCCTGCTTTCGTTGTCAACTTCTCTTAGACAGGCTCATTTCCAGAGATCGCAAGTCATCAACTGAGTATAGAATGAACATGATAACTTCGCGTGTTGTGGTGCTGGTCTCTACTTATCATAGCAACGCAAATAGCTTGTTTAAATGTAAACGTATTTTAAACAGACAGCATGATACTGCTGCTGTACTCATTACTGGGAGTGCCACGGGACTTTTAATGAATAAAGTAACGTAATCTGCAGACCTCGTCAATAATTTTTATTTTGTTTCGTTTTTAAAGTTTTGGATGTTTCGCGGGCCGGACAGAATGACTCAACCGGTCGAATCCGGCCCGGGGGCCTTATCTTGCCCAGGTCTGGTAGTAAGCTAGTATGCCAGCAGTATTGGGACCGTTTGGGGAATACTACCTCGTCGTAAAATTGCATCTAAACATTAGATGATTTTGTCCCGCATTAACTTCACATCAAGTTTGAGTATTTAGCCAGACACCACTTAAGCTATGTGTTAAACTGACTAAGGTTTCTTATGATGTTTACTTTCACCACAATTATCATCTATGAATTGTATGGCTTTTGCCACTTCCCGTTTTAATAGCTTATTAGCCAGTAACAGGCAAACTAGTATCTTACTACTTGGAAAAGTCAAAAGAATTGAGCAATTGCTAGCGAGACTGAAGACGAACTTTACACTGCCAAAGCTATTTAATTCCATGGCACAACGTTCGTTTTTCTTTCATTCGTGAATTAAATCGATGCAATAACGATCAATAAAGGTGACGATAACAGACTTTTTCGTCACGTGAAAAGACAAGATAATCTAATGTCTAATGTGCGATTTGTCAGTTCCTGCACTTATTTTACCCAAAGTCATGCGCTGGTTACTAACCTTATCCGATTGTGTTGGGTCAATATCTTTGCGCTGATTTTTCTTTTCATTTCACTTTGGCTAGGTAGTCTCATACTTACAGATTTTTAATCTAAATATATAAATCGTATTAGACTAGTCGTAAAACGTTCTCCTGCGGATAACACCGCTTCTTGGGCTTTCGTTGTGCTGGTATTTGTTTTGCAAAAGCTGCAGAGAATTAATGTATAAATTCCCTAGGATAACGTAACAATGAAGGCGAGCGTGTCATAATTATGTGGCAGGTGCGCGTTGTGCGTATCCTACCACAGCTGTATGTCTCCAGTTTTTATTCGCCCTGAACGAGACCGGGATATAGACTTCAGTTTTTATGGAAATGTTGCACAAAGCCTAATTGAATTATATCGGCACCTGGCTATTATGCTTATATGTACCATTGTTTCACCTGATTTAGCTTAGCCTTGAAAAGCAATGAACTTTTAAAAAGCTTACACTATTGTTGTTCAGCACATTCAGTCGAGGCGTGGCGTGATGTACAGTAAGCCTATTAAGACTGATATAGTGTTATGACTGAGCTGTCCATCAGCACCAAAGTCCTTCTCTGACCCCTTGTGGGTGTTTTCCTTCACTCAAGCCTTGGGCAATAATTGAGGTGTTTCAAAGGTTATTGAAAGGCAAAGGTCAAATAAATAGTCATTTGAGATGTAAGGTTACCTTTTAAATGTGTTCCTTTGTCTTCAGGCCTACGTTGTTTGAGTTAATCTGAAAATATCAAACTGAACGGGCATCAAGCCCATGGAAACAAACTTTCTTCCATATATACTACCACCCATGGACAAACCTATAGCTGTGGCTTTGTAGTAGGTTAGGTTACCTTGCTGCACAGCAGTGTGTGCACAAAAAGGCAACAGTTAAGGCCTGTCAACAAGCTTCATCTAAACCTAACCATATAACAATTACATTAATTAGCTATTATTACAGATTTTTTTCCTGTTCATTCATTTACTACTAGGCCTATACAACCATTAACAAATAGTGAGAACAGGAAAAATTACCTTACCAAGACCAATGTTTATGGTTAATCAAACATGCAGGTAAACTGGCATACAGAATGTGTGAGAAAATGACGGCGAAACATTTAAGTATTTTAAATAATGTGTTTTAGATATTTTAGAATGAGTGCTAATTTTAGTTCTAGGACTGGATGGAATGTGTCATAATACAAAACGTTTCATTGAAGTTTGCATTGTAAACATTGCTAGGGAAACTAAACAAAACATTGCTGTAAAACTTACACATACACTGAGTGTAAATGGTAAGAAATCAAATAGCATTTTATTATGTCTATAAACTTTACCCAGCACCAGGATATTTCAGAATAAAACATGGTTGCAATTGCTTAGGGGCTGAAACATGGCCACAACTGGATCTTCCAAAATGGCAATAACCCATTTCCATTAAAATAACGTGTGCTCCAATATTATGAAAAATATATTTTAAAAAGGCTCTGTACTGTTATCCTTGCAAAGGGAGGGTGCACAACATACTGAAGAAAAATGGGGCCAATAATTTTACCACTACATTTTGGGTAAAACACATTATTATGAGTATTGAAATGTGTAATTTCAGTTCATGCATTGAATGGTGTTAATGAAGTACAATATATTTATCTTGCCATGGAAGGGACTAGGTTAGAGTATTTCAACACCTACAAAAATCTTTGTATTTGGCTTAACTGCTCACTTTATTCGCCAGGTATGTGTACACATACAAGGAATTTGACTCTGATACCAGATCACAGACCTGCAGCGTGGAGTTTAATCTTAAATGGTTTTCTTGTTCCACAATAAGGCATCCTTCACACATTAAGGTATATGTAATTTACCAATCTGCCATACATCTTGTAACCTGTACCCCTACACTGTGACCTTCTCACTCTGGATAGTTGGCCCTCCATTCACACATGAAGTCAGAGTACAAGTACAGAGACCCACACAGTGTTGTGTCATGACAGAGAGGGCATACCAGTGACGATGAGAGCCCACCTGGAAAGACAGCAGGGGTGGACAGTATCAAGCCTTTCCGTTCACCTTCGCACCCCTAGGCCAGACTACACTTAATCTTAGACCATGCGGAAGAGATGAGTCTTTAGTAGACACTCGAAAGTTTGCACTGAGTCTGCATTTCTAACCTTAATTAGCAGATCATTCCACAGTACTGGAGCTTTATGAGAGAAAGCCCTGCCTCCAGCTGTTTGTTTAGAAATTCTAGGTACAATTAGAACGCCTGCATCTTGTGATCTTAGGTTATGTGTAGGTATGTATAGCTGGATCATTTCAGCAAGGTAAGTAGGGGCAAGTCCATGTATTGCTTTATAGGTAAAACAGTAAAGCCTTCAAATTAGCCCTAGCCCTAACTGGCAGCCAGTGTAAAGAGGCTAGTACTGGAGTGATGTATCTACATTTTTTTGTTCTAGTTAGGATTCTAGCAGCCTTGTTCAGCCCTAGTTGAAGTTTATTTATTGATTTATCAGGGTAACCGGAGAGAAGAGCATTGCAGTATTGTAATCTAGAAGTAACACAAACATGGATTAGTTTTTCTGCATCAGTTTTTGTTAAAAAGTTTCTGAGTTTTGCAATGTTCCGAAGATGGAAACAAGCAACTCTTGAGATATATTTTATATGTTCATGAAAGGACAGGTCAAGATCGAGGTTTACAGAGGTTTAAAAGCAAGAAGTTCTCCGTCATCCACTTCCTACTGCAAGAAAGAGGAGGAAATGCACCAGACGCCAAATCTGGTAATAACAAACCGTTTATAGTATCATTAAGCAAACAGCACACTACATGGCAAAAACACACAACACAATGCACAATAACTCTCGAGGGTAGAATAGAATCAGTGCAACTTTAAGCAGTGGTAATCAACACAGCGAGACACAGGTGTAGGGAAGGGGAGTTGCTGCCATCGTTCCCATGCCGGTGGTTAGTACACCAGTGAGGAGGAGCGCAGTCGAAGGGTTGGCACTGCCACAACCCGGGAGGCCGGCGTGACACCTACTATCTGAAACGCATGCTTCCAAAGTAGCTAATTTTGGGGCTTCTCCATATTTCATCAAAATGTACAACTGTGTGTCATCAGCATAACATTGAAAATTGACATTGTGATTCTGGATGACATCAACCAGAGGCAGCATATATAGTGAAAACAATAATGACCCCAAAACCGAGCCTTCAGGTACACCTTTGCTTTGTCAGAGGACATGCCATCCACACATACAAACTGATATCTTTCAGATGACAAAGATTTAAACCAGGCTAGAACGTGTCCGCATAGCCCAATTTGGGTTTCTAATCTCTCTAAGAGAAGGGAGTGATCAATAGTGTCAAAAGCAGCACTAACATCAAGAAGCAACAAAACGGATACGGAACCTTTGTCTGAGGCCATTAGAAGGTCATGTGTTACCTTCACAAGTGCAGTCTCAGTGCTATGATGGGGTCTGAAACCGGACTGGAGCATTTCATAAATGCTTTTCATAAAAGTGGACAGAAGCTAACAGCCTCTTCGTGGTACTGTCATATTACATATTACTTGTTTGCTTACAAAATACTTAGACAGAACCGTAATAATGTTTAATTCTTGTCCAGAACAGAATTACTCATTATTAAGCCATTTATTCAGCTACTAGTAGTAGAAAGTTGCAAAGCTATTCTTACAAGGCTCTGAAGATCACAGTTTCTCCACCAAGACTGGCCCACCGAGATTGACTAGCAGTTTTCACATTATTATACTGTATCTAAAAAATTATGTAGAGCTTTTAATAATAGGATTGGAAAAATTTACAATATGGCATCCATGCTGACAGGCCAACTGAACAATTGTCCACTGCCAGAGTATGTGTTTGGAGGGGAAATGGAATGGAGCATGCATCATTTGGCATGAGCACTGCAGGTTTACAACATTTTTGAGTTGCTGCTGTCCTGTTCCAGTTTTGATGTGGTAGCTCTAAGCCGAGAGTTCTGAGCATGCTCTGCCCAGCATTTTTCCTTTCCTTCTTATTACACTTCTTTAGATTTATGCATTTGCTATGCTATTTAAATATTCAATGTATTTCAAATATAATTCAGTATGACTCTTATGTGAAAAGTAGAATCACTAACCCCTAACCGAACTGTTTCAGATTTCCAGGGGTTAACTACATATTTTCAGTACCAGTAAAAAGTATGGACACAACCACTCATTCAAGGGTATTGTAAGGTTGTGTTCTGTTCTGTTTGGTTTGGCCTTGGTTTGTGAATGTAGCCTGTTATGTTTGGTTTTTGTTTTTTGTTCTTGAATGCAGTCTGTCCTTGTCCATTGTTTACAGCTGCTTCTTGTTTGCTCCCTCGTTGTGTCCCTATTTAAGTTCCTCCTGCCCCAGTGTTTCTTGTTGGTCATTGTTGTTAGTGTGTTTGTTCCTGTTGCTTATTCCTGCAATTTGTGCCTGTTGTTTTTGTATTCCGAAAGTTATTAAACTACCCGTTTGCCATTTTGTACTCCTCCGTGCTTGTGTCCTTCTACTCCTGCCCTCAACTTCTGACAGGTTTTATTTTTACTATTTTCCACATTGTAAAATTATAGTGAAGACAGCAAAGCTATGAACACATGGAATCATGTAGCAACTAAATAAGTGTGACACAAATTTGCCTTGATGGCAGTTTTGCACACGTTTTGCATTCTCTCAACCATGCTTTTTCTCAAAATGCTTTTTCAACAGTCTTAAAGGAGTTTCCTCACATGCTGAGCACTTGTTGGATGCTCTTCCTTCACTCTATGGTCCAAATCATCCGAATAATTGATTTAGGCTGCAATCTGATGCAGTTAATTGCCAATTTCTGAGGCTAGTAACTAATGAACTTATCCTCTTCAGCAGAGATAACTCTGGGTAATAGAATGGTCTTTGCGAGGCAGTCCACATGAGAGCCAGTTTCATCATAGTGCTTGAAGAAACTTTCAAGTTCTTAAAATTTTACAGGTTGACTGATCTTCATGCCTTAATATAATGATGGACTGTTGTTTCTCTTTGCTTATTGGAGCTGCTTTTGCCATAATATGGATTACTACAGTAAATACATAATGATGGTCTTCAGTATATAAATTCAACAAATTAACTTTAACAAGGAACACCTTGTTAATTGAAATTCATTCCAGATGACTATCTCATGAAGCTGGTTGAGAGAATGCAAAGAGTGTGCAAAGCTGTCAAATGGTGTCTACTTTGAATAATCTACAATAGGAATTGTGTTCTGTGTCTGTTTAATACTTTTGGTTGCAAAATGATTCCATATGTATTTGATAGTTTTGATGTCTTCACTATTATTTTACGACCCTTCACTTGATGCCTTCACTATTATTTCAGGACACTTCATAAAATGTAAAGAAACAGAATGCAATGATATGCAAATTATTTAAACCCTACAGCTCTGGAAAAAATTAAGAGACCACTGCAAAATTGTCAGTTTCTCTGGTTTTACTTTGTATGTGTTTGAGTAAAATGAACATTTTTGTTTTATTCTATGAACTACTGACAACATTACTCCCAAATTCCAAATAAAAATATTGTCATTTAGAGAATTTATTTGTAGAAAACAACAATTGGTTAAAATAACCCAAAAAAGATGCAGTGTTTTCAAACCTCAAATAATGCAAAGAAAACAAATTCGTATTCATTTTTCAACAACAAATTACTAATGTTTTAACTTAGGAAGAGTTCAGAAATCAATATTTGGTGGAATAACCTAGATTTTTAATCACAACTTTCACGAGTCTTGGCATGCTCTCCACCAGTCTGCCATATTGCTGTTGGGTTAGTTTATACCACTCCTGGCACAAAAATTCAAGTAGCTCAGCTTTGTTTGACGGCTTGTGACCATCCATCTTCCTCTTGATCAAATTCCAGAAGTTTCCAATGGGGTTCAGGTCTGGAGATTGGGCTGGCCATGACAGGGTCTTGATCTGGTGGTCCTCCATCCACACCTTGATTGACCTGGCTGTGTGTCATGGAGCATTGTCCTGCTGGACAAACCAATTCTCAGAGTTGGGGAACATTGTCAGAGCAGAAGGAAGCAGGTGTTCTTCCAGGATAACCTTGTACTTGGCTTGATTCATGGGTTCTTCACAAAGACAAATCTGCCCGATTCCAGCCTTGCTGAAGCATGAAAATTTGACTCGTCAGAGAAGATGACCTTACTACAATCCTCTATGGTCCAATCCTTATGGTCTTTTGCAAACTTCAGCCTGGCTCTTCTTTGCTTCTCTTTGATTAAGGGCTTTTTTCTAGCTTTGCATGACTTCAGCCCTGCCCCTAGGAGCCTGTTTCGAACTGTCCTCGCCATGCACTTCACCCCGAACTGTCCTCGCCATGCATGGCTGATTGGTGTACTGCATTAAAAGTGTTATTAATTTTAATACTATTAAAGGCCTAATAGTTCAACCAATTTAGCAAAATAGTTCTACCATACCTCATTTGCAAGGTCTTCACTCAATACTTTCTTTTAAGCTTGACTATAATCAGCGTCAAATCTCCTAATCAAATTTCCTAATCAAAAACCGTGGGTCAACAGTGGTATCCATGCCATGCTTAAGGCACGGACTGCAGCATTCAACTCCGGCAGCAAGGACAATTATAAGAAATCGTGGTATGAAAAAGTGCAAAAAGCCAATACAGAGTCAAAGTAGAATCTCTCTACCAGGGCTCCTATACCAGGAACATGTGGAGTGGTCTGAGAACCATCACAGACTATAAAGGCTATTCAGGCAGTGTGGGGAAGTGCTTGCTTCTCTCCCAGAGGAACTGAACTCCTTCTATGCTCGCTTTGAGAACATCATGCCTGGCATGGACACTCAAATGGACCAGGACGGCTGCCCTTTACAAATGACCAGGGCAGACATTTGCAAAGCCCTAAAAACGATTAACCCCCGCAAGGCTCCTGGACCAGACAACATCTCAGGCCGTGTTCTCAAGGTCTGTACAGACCAACTGGCTGATGTCTTTACTGATATCTTCAACCTATTGCTACGTCAGTCAGTGGTCCCCACCTACTTCAAAAAGTCCATCATTGTTCCTGTGCCAAAAAAAGAAAAAAATCCTCTGCATGAATGACTACCGCCCTGTAGCACTCACACCAATCATCATTAAGTGTTTTGAGCGGCTAGTTAAAACTCACATCACAGACTCCATGCCTGTAACACTTGACCCGCTGCATAGACACAACAGATCTACAGAAGATGCAAATGCTCTGACCCTCCACTCCACACTCTCTCATCTGGACAAGAGGAACACATATGTGAGAATGCTGTTCATTGACTACAGCTCAGCCTTCAACACCATAGTGCCCCACAAGCTAGCGGTGAAGCTCAGGGATCTGGGTCACGACCCCACTATGTGCAGATGGATCCTGAACTTCCTGACGGGCAGACCCCAGGTGGTGCGGATGGGCAACGCCACCTCCTCCTCACTGACTCTCAGTACTGGTTCCCCCCAGGGCTGTGTGCTGAGCCCGCTCCTGTACTCTCTCTTCACCCACGACTGCCTGGCAACCCACATCTCCAACACCATCGTTAAGTTTGCTGACGAAACCACCATCATAGGCCTGATCTCTGACAACGACGAGTCAGTCTATAGAGACAAGGTAAGGTCACTGACTTCGTGGTGTCAGGAAAACAACCTCCAGCTCAATATCAGCAAAACGAAGGAGATGATTGTTGATCACAGGAAGCAGCGGAGGGGAGACCACGCCCCCATACACATCAATGGGTCTGCAGTAGAGAGAGTTCACAAAATCCGGTTCCTTGGTGTCAACTTCAGCGATGACTTGACCTGGTCTCATCACTCTCATCCTGGTGAAGGAGGCCAGGAAACGGCTCTTCTTCCTACGCTGATTTAGGAGATTTGGCATGGATTCCAGGATACTCATCAACTTCTACAGATGCACTATCTTGAGTATCCTGTCCGGCTGTGTCAACGCCTGGTATGGCAGCTGCACCGCCCTCGACCGTAAAGCACTTCACAGGGTGATTAAAACAGCAGAGTGCATCACAAGGTCTGACCTGCCATCCCTGCAAGATCTCTACACAGAGAGGTGTAGGAGGAGGAGCAAACAAATCATTACAGATCCCAGCCACCCAGGCCATGGACTGTTTACCAAGCTGCCGTCAGGCAGAAGGTACAGGAGGATTCCGTCCAAAACTAACAGGCTACGGGACAGTTTCTTTCCTCAGGCTGTAAGGCTGCTCAATTCAGGAACCCCTCTTCCCTTCCATCCATAGTCCCATGCACACCGGTCACTTTATATCATGCTCATCTGCCAATCATATCATGCACACCTGTCACTTTTACATTGCACTACGGTTGTACAGTTGTATAGTTATTATAATTGATGCATGTTTTTTGTATAGTGTTATTATTGATAGTTTGCGTTATCTTCTTATTTTTATATTATAATTGCTGTTACTTTTTTAACTTTTAACAGCACTGTCGGGAGTAGGAAAACCAAGCATTTTATTGCCATTACTTATTGCAAATGACAAATAAACCTTTTGAACTTTTGAACAAAGGAACTATCAACAGTCAAGAACAATTAGAATCCTGACTGGCAACAGCTCCAGCATGGGACATTCTACTACATCTCCATATTTTTATGGAGAAACCCCACCACTGGGCATTAGGACGTATGGCGTCACCATTGTCACAACCCCACCCCCTGCTGGGCATTAGGACGTAACCTCACCATTGTCACAACCCCACCCCCTGCTGGGCATTAGGACGTAACCTCACCATTGTCACAACCCCACCCCCTGCTGGCCATTAGGACGTAACCTCACCATTGTCACAACCCCACCCCCTGCTGGGCATTAGGACATAACCTCACCATTGTCACAACCCCACCCCCTGCTGGGCATAAGGACGTAACCTCACCATTGTCACAACCCCACCCCCTGCTGTGAGGTATTAACATATCAATGGAGGACAGATTGTGACTGGCGAGAATACAAGAATAGAATGTTCTCAGAAGGACACTGGTGGCCAAAAGTTTGGAATAATGTACACATTTTGAGGAGTAACAATAGAAAATAAATTGTCAATGTGAATAAAACCTTTAAGCAATACTAACCTCACAGCAATGCACCAATAAAAAGGCTAAAAACAAATAGCGAAATATTTTAAGTAATGGACAACAAAATAACTACACCCTACTAAAGATACTAAAAACTACATGAAGTAGAGTATCTGGTAGCAACAATTGAGACTTGAGTGTGTGTGTGTGTGTGTGTGTAAATCAGTCCAGTTCAAGTGACCTTCGCAGGTCAGCTAATTTGATCCACAACAGACATCATGTCCTCAGTTGCCCAGTAAACCACAGCTTCTCTTCTCTTTAAATGTTCTGAGCAATCAGGTGTCCAGGGTAGGGCTGTGGTGGCCATTTTGGCGACGCCTCTTCTTCCCATAAGAGCGGTTGGCTCTCCTTCATTCGTCAGTTGATTTGATCAGGTACTCAAACTCAGCAGAGCCCCAGCTAGGAGAGGAAACCAAAAATCCACCGGGGACAGTCTCCACATCAGACATCATGTCCTCAGTTGCCCCGGCAAACTGCAACTTCTCTTCAGCCAAGAGTTCCTTCAGCCAACTAGCCTAAGCCTGTGAAAGTGCAGCAGACAATAAATTGACAATGTCAAAACAGTACAATGTCAAACTGTAAAAATCTAGAGCGGTCCAAACATTACAGCAAGTCATACGCTTCACATTTAATTAAGGAAGCTAAAGGTGTTAGGATAAATTCAAATACATATTATAATTTTGAACGTAAGACATATGTTTTTTATTTGTAAAATATGTTGCACACTTGTAAAACAGATCTCCAAACAAGTAATTGCTTTTGTAGTTCTATAAAAATCTTGCATACTTGTAACCAACTTGATGTTTGGAATCATTAATAACACTTGCTAACATAAAACAAGGACACAGTATCCCTAAAATCTTGCTAGAACTATGATGAAATTATTTTTATTTGTAAATCACAGTCTGCGGTAGTACGTTTCACAGTGTTTGCAAGCGGATATACCCATGAGGACTGATTGGCAGGCCATACCTTTTTCTTCCAATTAACTGAATGCATCGTGAACATAACATTTTCACCTTTTAACCAATCTGAGTAGATTCTGGAACACACAGTGGCAGAGTTTCAACTCATAATGATGCAGAGGAAGAAAAACATGGCTAAGCACGGTCGGCTTCTCGTACTTTAGTTTTTGATGGGATAACAAACCTTTTAGTTGATTTTTCCACCTATCTAGATGCACAATGCACAAAGTTTTACTGAAGTCTACTAGCTAAATTACTAAAATGTAAATCTAGCAACTAGCAAGGAATTTACATGGCTACTTAACGTTTTGCCTTTGACATGGATATGTCAAATTATCATATTCACTTTCTGCATTGGATGCAGAGGTTTACTGGACAAGCCCTGTACTGACAACTTGCTGCTGGCTGACTGCTGACAAACAACGAGTTTCAAAAGCCGTCCTATAAATTCCCGGACTACAAATAGATTTCTTGATATTCTTACAAGCTCGCCCATCAATGACAGAGTAAATAAATCTGCAAATGATCAAATTGAGGATCTAAACTCAACACTGCGAAATATTTTAGATACGGTTGCACCACTAAAAACAAAAGAAATACGCAACAAGAAACTTGCTCCCTGGTACACAGACAATACTAGAGCACTCAAGCAAGCCTCCAGAAAATTGGAGCGAAAGTGGCGCTCCAC
>JACXGI010014967.1:0-12754 GCA_016801175.1 Esox masquinongy | reverse complement strand
TCAAATCAGTTTTCCAAGTTTTACATTGCTATGGTGAAATCTGTATTTTTCATACCTTCTAAAGGCTTACGACTACTATTGAGCTATAGATCGGTGCTGGCAGCCTGGCACAAACAAGACACACCCACTTTACCAGTCCTACACCTGATTACGCACTTGTCACAATGAAA
Source organism: Esox masquinongy (assembly GCA_016801175.1). Taxonomy (NCBI): domain Eukaryota; kingdom Metazoa; phylum Chordata; class Actinopteri; order Esociformes; family Esocidae; genus Esox; species Esox masquinongy. The sequence continues at coordinate 12,584 of JACXGI010014967.1, read as the reverse complement.
GTAGCCTAACTGGAAACAGGCCACATGCTAACAACATAAATTCTCTTGGTAAATAGTTCTCAAAGCGACTCAATTCTGTATCTATAGCGACCAGGGCGCACTGAAAGTCGTTCGTGTGCTACATGATTGACAGCCACATCTGATGGTTTCTTCTCAAGTGTCCATTTACAGTGTTCCAAGCATAAAACTCACAGTCCAATGTGGACAGCTCTATCAAATGGGTGAGGTCCCGCCCCATTGCATTTGGATGACGCACAACTTCACACCATCCAAATGAAATGTATATTTCATTTGGACGATGCATAAGTGTACACAATGCAAATGCAATGTGTATTTATTTATTTATATATTTAAGTATTTAATTATTTATATATTTATTTATATATTTATTTATTTATTTCATATTATGGCACATTTAGTCCTCCATACCTCTTATTGGCTGTCATGTGTGCCATGCACCCATTGCACTCATTGTAGCTCAGCCTCGTCTTCTCTCTCTCTTCCTTCTCTCTCTTCCCCACTTGTGTTTTCTTTCTCTTTTTCTTAAGCAGTCCTTAGGCTGTGCTCTGCCCTGAGCTGTGTGAGTACGATTCAACAGATGTCAGTGTGTATGAAACGATCAATAAAGATGAGTGTGGCTGTTATATCAGCAGCGGTGCTATTGATCTGTACTTCATTAGTCTGATTACACACACACACACACATACACACACACACTTCATTTGTAAGAGTGTTTTGACTGCAAATGGAGCAGGTCTTCCCTTCTGTCAGAGGAAATGTCAGAGCTGTTTCACTTTGCGTGTGTGTTTGTACGTGCACGTGTGTTCGTGCGTGTGTACGTGTGCATCTGTGTTTGCGTCTCAGCACAAGACGTCTGACGTGTCTGAATTGATTGAAGAGCTGGTGAGCTTGGCCATCCTGATGAGCCCGGCGTTACCCCTCGCCCTATCAGAGGAGACTGATGCTAGAAGAGAAGACCAATCCACTGTGGACAAGTGATGTTGTCTAGCCCTTAGGCCTGACAACACACACCCTAACACACACACACACTCTCACCTGAAAGACAATATGCTGTAACTCACAAACACTCATGGTTGTACATGCGCACATTTAAACCGCAGGTCCCGTCTCGTAAATGTTTTTTTAACAGAGACGATATGAGTCATTCAGTTAACTAGTTATACACGTCATAGATAATAATTGTCACGTGCCATGCCAAAGAGATCCAACCTCTCTCCCTCACCGGGAGCATGGACTCCTTTTCATTATCGTTATTCATCTGTGTTCCTGATCACGTCCCTATTTATGTTGCTTCTTCCTCATTTATCTTGTCGGTGATTGTTTAGATTTTGATCTGTTGTACGTTGTTCTGTTTTCATGTTCCTGTTCTCCGTCTGCAACATTACAATAATGGGTTGTCTTAACCCTGTACCACCATCAAAAACCCCATTTCCAAAAAAGTTGGGACGCTGTGTAAAATGTACAAAAAAACAGAATGCAAGGATGTGGAAAACATTTAAACCCTACCTACCATAGTACCAAGACAAAATATCAAATGTTCAAACTGAGAAATGTTATTGTTCCTTGAAAAATATATGCCCACCTTGAACTTGATGCCAGCATCACTTTTTAAAAAAGCTGGGACAGGGGCAACAAAAAACTGGAAAGGTTGTGTAATATAAAAATAACCTGTTGGAAAATCTCACAACTTATTAGGTTTATTGGCAACAGGTCAGTAACATCACTGGGTATAAAAGAGCATCCCAGAGAGGATGAGTCATTCAGGAGTAAATATGGGGTGGCGTTCACCACTCTGTGAAAGACTGCGCAGGCAAATAGTGCAACAATTTACTTATTGTTTACCTTCTCTGGGCCCAAGCTCATGTGCAAGCCCTGTGGTCAGACGAATCAAAATTTGAAATTATTTTTTGGAATCACGGACGCCAATGTCCTCCAGGCTAAAGAGGAGAGGGACCATGGCTTGATATCAGTACACAGTTCAAAAGCCAGCATTGGTGATGGTATTGGGGTGCATTAGTGCACATGGCATGGGTGACTTGCACATCTGTGAAGGCACCATTAATGCTGAACAATATATACAGGTTTTGGTGCAACATATGCTGCCATTCAGATCCACATCTTTTTCAGGGAAGGCCTTGCTTATTTCAGCAAGACAATTCCAAACCACATTCTGCACATATTACAACAGCATGGCTCTATAGTAAAAGAGTCTGGGTGTTATACTGGCCTGCCTGCAGTCCAGACCTGTTTCCTATTGAAAACATTTGGTGCATTATGAAATGACAAACACAGCAATGGAGACCCCAAACTGTTGAGCAGCTGCAATCCTATATCAAGCAAGAATGGGAAAACATTTAATTTTCAAAACTACAGCAATTGCTCTCCTCAGTTCCCAAACGCTTACAGAGTGTTGTTAATAGAAGACTTGATGCAACACAGTGGTAAACATGCCCCTGTCCCAACTTTTTTGAAACGTGTTGCTGGCATCAAATTCAAAATGGGCATGTAATGTGTGTAACACAGGAGGCAAAAGCACCAGGTGCAGAATAAGTTAAACAACAAGACTGTTTATTGTGTATATAGAGAACAAGCACACTATGTGGCCAAACACAAAACACACAGCACAATAACCCATGAGTGGTGAACAGAAAACGAGGCAACTTAAAGCACTGGCAATCAACACAATGAGACACAGATGTGGGGAAGGGCCAGTGTACCAACCAGCGAGGAGGAGCGCAGTCAAGAGGTTGGCACTGCCACACCCCGGAAGGCCAGCATGACAGGGAATGTATTTGTCCCGAAACAATAAAATTTCCCAAAACAATAAAAAGTTTCAACATTTGATGTGTTACCTTTGTACTACATTGCATTCTGTTTTTATTTGCACTTTACGCAGCATCCCAACATTTTTGGAAACGGGGTTGCAATAAAAAATATAAAAATGTTTGTAACAAATGGATAAATATGTTACATAGCAAATTTAATTGATTGGACCAGATTTAGAAAGGCACACGTTTATGCAAGCTCCCCACATTACAGTGCATGCAAAAACACAATCCATGCGAGTAAAACACAATCCATGAAGTCCAAGGAAGATCTAGACCTCAGAGATTGAATTATGTCAAGCAATAGATCCTGGGGGAGATTAAAAAAAATACTAAAGCATTGAAATTTCCCAGGAACACATTGGGCCCTTTTGTTTTGAAATGGAAGATGTTTAGAACCACCAAGACTCTTCCTAGAGCTGATGGGCCGACCAAACTAAATAACCAAGCAAGAAAAGCCTTGGGGAGGTGACCAGGATACCAATGGCCACTCTAACAGAGCTTCAGTGTTTCTCTGTAGCGATGGGAGAACCTGCCAGAAGGACAACCATGTCTGCAACACTCCATCAATTAGGCCTTCATGGTAGAGTAGCTAGATGGAAGCCACTCTTGACTAAAAGGCAAATGAAGAACTCATGAGGATAAAAAGCATGAGGATAAAGATTTTCTGGTTTAATGAGACCATTATCAAACCATTAGACCTAAATGCAGTGACCCCGACATGGGGGGACAACCGTGAACCCAGGCCCTGGCCTGGGGGGAGCCCATTTGGTTGGCTTACATATGATTATTAATTTGTCAGTCAATGTTAGTATTCTGTACTATCGAGAAGAATAACAGTGATTAAACAGAACAAATGCATTGATGAAGGGATTCATGTTTTTTACTCCTTGCTGTTTTTTATACAGCATTATGATTAAACCTTTTTCTGCAAAATGTTTTGTTCTACCAACAGCCAATCAATGATACCCTAAAACCTACAGCCAATCAGAGTGATACCCTAACACCAACAGCCAATCAGGGTGATACCCCAAACACTAGCGCCAACATAATTTTGTTAAAGCTGCACTAGATATGATTTATTCAGTAAAAAAAAAATAGTTACAGTGGAATGTCATTTTATCATTTTTGGAGCACGCCGCTACTTCCCAACTGATCCCGCTCCAGTCAATCGCCTTCTACTAGGCAGGCTTTCCTCCTTGGCTTATTTTGTGAACGCGCATATTACCTGGATGATATATAGCATAAGTATGCCTTAAGGAGCGAAGTTTGCTTACTGTAAAAAACTATAATGGCAGCTAGAGACCAGGACGACAAAACAGTCAGTTCCTCCCTTGTCTACTACAGCATACACTACGAAAACGGCAAAGCGAAAGAAGACTTAGACCAACTCTCTGTAGCTAGCTACCAGGAACCCTAAGCTAACGTTAGCAAGGCAAGAAGAACGTCGAACTCTGAGTTAGTGCTTTTTTTGGAACAGGTAATTCCATTTTTCATATTTTTATTCAGAACATGATTCTCTATCGGGCATTGGTGCGGAACCGCTTTCTGACGGGTGAGTAATTATAAAATACTGTAATTGTTTTTTTTACTGAAAAAATCATACATAGCGCACCTTAAAAAAAATCTGATTTAAACAATAAATTTGTTTACCTACAGTACTGTAGCTATCTGGCTAAAAAATTGTCACCATGCAACCAAAACTAGGAGCACATAAATGGAAGTACAAATCTAAAAGAGAACGTCTAAATATGTGTAGCAATTAAGTAATGGCTGATTGGGACTGAGTAGGTTATGAATTGAAAAGATGTGACACAGTTAATTACCTGTGTTGAAAATACAGCAAGGTCCTTTGATAAAAAATTGATCCAGAATGCACAGGACCTCTGACTGGGGCAAAGATTCCACTTTTGGCGTGTTGCCATGGTCTTTTGACCCCATCAAACCAGTGTGAGGAACTGTCCAGAGTATCATGTCAAATACAGGTTTAGTGTCATCCTCCAGCTGTTTGTAATTTTATTTTTGGACACACTCCTCTAGGCTTTCATTCAGTACATTTCAGTACAGTTATCTTCTGTAACAAATATTTTGATTGGACAGACAGAGACAAGCAGTACAATAATGTCTACAGAAAATACACTGTAGACACTGCTGTACTAAAATCCAAACAAATGAAAACAAATTAATGTCACAATGTGTTCAACAAAGGAAAGCGAAAGAAAATGAACACAAAAGTATGTAATGTGAGCAATGTACACATTTCATGATTCCTCTTTAGTGGTTACATCCTTTTTCATTTTAGGGTGCAGAGAATCCCACAGACATTGGTTCAAAAATTAACAAATTGGAGAAACAGTCATTTCTAGAGCTCCCCAGGGGGAAATGTGTGGGATTGTTATAATTGAGGTGGCCATTAGGGTTTAACTGGAGGGATGCAATTTAATAAAAAAGGACTGGTTGAGTCCTTTGTGGCTGAGGATCAAAGTGGCATGTCCTATTAGGGGAATTTGAGGACTGACAGAATTAAAGTTTATTCAACAGGGGCTTGGGGCTGCATGCCCAAAAGGAGATTCAACTGAAAGTAAATCACCAAGAAACAGGTATTATTCCTCCACATCGCTACCTGGATCAGACACCTTGACTCATCCATATACTTTGCATTAGTAATTTCTATCTAAACTTGTGGTTCTCTTTCACGCAGTGTAATTATACAAAACTTTTGTTCTCTGTGCTTGAATCTGGGAACTTAGGTCTGGCGTGACCTTGTTGTAATTGAAAGGAATTAAAAGGTGTGAAGTTGTCAGGGAAATAGTGAGAACTGACGATAGATGGTGTACATGTTTGGTGTGGTAGGCCTGAAGTGCTCTTCTCTTAGGGTACATGTCTAATGATAGCCCTTTCCCTTAATGCACAACTTGTTAAGGAATACACTCTCAGAAAATGTTTTGTTCTTTACAGGTTCTTTTTCAGTGATGAAAGTATACGCAAGTGAATTAAAACACAAACATCAAATTACACTATATACCGCCAGAGGATTGCCCAAAAGTGGCCTGTAAATGAGTTGGTTCTAGTGAGTCTTGCATTGTGTAAGTAGCGAGGGTGGGTAACCTGGGTGTATAGTTGATAAATTAGTGACAAACTGGAAGGCATTGTGGTAAATTGCATTAATTTTTTTAGAGGAGCTTTTTAGTGGTTGGTTATATAAATATGTCACCATAGTCAAGGACTGGCTGGATGGTGATTTTTTATGAGGGTCTTCATATCAGTGTGTGTGTTGGATTACTTATTGCTGAACAAAAAAAATAATTCTCTAAGTAATTTTAGATTTAAGGTGGGTGATATGGTTATTTATTGAGAGTGAGTTGTCCAGCCATATAAAAGGTATTTATAAGTGTCAACATTGGTCAGCATACTATAACTTTGAACCAATCAGACATTTCACATGAGACCGAGTTGAACATTCCTCGTCATGTCTTCACCCATCCCAACATGGCTGTTTATGTACTAGCTCGCTCTTAGTCTAAACTTTACAATTGTGTCTATTTTTCAGGCTCTTCTCCTGAATAAGTTAGAGCAAGGCTGCAATTTTAAGTTCTGTTCCTATTTTTATCCTTGGTCATGTCTGTTATACACTTGAAAGAAGCGTTTGGACGCAGTGTTGTTTTGTTTTTTGCGTTGGTTTTCCAAATGAGGATTATATTGGACACTCCTTTTGTTCTTGCTGAGCTTTTGCGTCGTGAATCCAGTTTTGTTAATTGAAATCGATCAGATAATAAAACAAGAATCCCCTTACTTTTGATTCAGACTTGTTTATTTCCTACCGTCCTGCAATATAAAAGACAGTCTATGTACTGGTCCTTTTATGTTGTAGGGTGGACAGTGGTTTACAGGATAGCGTCATCAACATAACCAGCAGCAAGCATAGTATACAGCACACAGGGAATAAGGTTGGCCTAAGAATTTAGCAGAGGTGTAGACAGACCTTGATCTGACACATTGTACACGGTCAGAGAAATAGTTTTCAAACCAGACAAAACAGTTCAGAGAATCCTAGGTTGCTGAGTCTATAAATTAGGATGGGATGGTATTAGCCAAATCAATGAAAACAGCTGGACAGTAATGTTTGTTGTCTAAATCAGAAAAAATGTTGTTTACAACCTTGGGTGAGGCTGAGATAAACCCATGGCCAGCATCCTGACTGCTGACGCTGTGGCACTCCAGATGATCATGTCAACTGTTTGTCGGTCAGACGTTGAACAACTTTAGACAGACAGGACATGATTGAGATCTCTGACAGTTTGCAGCCAACCGATAACTTGAATGACGGCACCCAGCTTTCAAATCCTGATGTTTGTTTATTTTATTCTTGTGATAAGAAGTTCAACTGGCTGACATGACAGAGGTAGACAACTTCAGAAAAAACGTGTCCAGATCGAGTCTGGGGGGGAGCATATTGTATTGGAATGGGATCTTTACTAATGCAATGGTTTAAAGGGAACTATTCTGTTCTTCCCCACCACTTATTCACCATGACTCCCGTTTATACCATGAAACAGTCTACTATAATTAGCAATGAGATGAGATAGAATATCACAAATGGAGCTAAAGAACCAGAATAGTGTAACGGTAGTAATGGCACTCAAGGAAACAGATGCAGGAAAAAACTAAACTTTTAAGGTGGCAAAAACAATTGAGCAATAGAGCTCAAAGTGTTGTATGTAAAAAGGTTAAAACGACCGGCAAAGACATAGTGAGAGTAGCACTTGAAATGGGTAACGAGGCGACAATAAGCGATAATGGAAACGGGAACTGAGGGATTCTCATACAGACACTGATTAAGGGAATGGGAACCAGGTGTATGTAATGGGCGTGATTACGCCAAGTCCAGGTGTTAACAATAAAGGGCATTGAGACGGCGGCAGCTAGAAGACCTGCGACGCCAAACGCCAGTGCCGGAGGGGAGTTGGAGGCAGGTGTTACAAATACAGTAATATGTTTTGAACATACGGAAGCTGTAGCCACAAGTCGTGTGCTTTAATGGACTTTTTTAAATTAAAAAACAAAATGTTTTTATGCTACCAGATAGCTACGTGACTGGGAAGACATTCTTATATTCTGTAATGTTCTGGGGGCAATTAGGGTTAACTGGCAGCCCAGGGATTAGATTACTGTCAGACGCTCAAACCACTAGGCTATCTCCTGCCCCATCATTTATTTGCTACTAGTTTGTATTTTGCTAGTCTTTGTAAAATGCGTATTGCTAAAATGACTGGGGAAAACTTTTTTTAGGGACTGTATTGAATTCTTTGATTCGTCCCTGTGTAAGGTAAACATATTGAGTTCCATTTAGAACCCTCGCATGAGGATCCATTGTGGGTTCTTTGTTTTGTCCTTGCAGGGGAACATTTTGAGGTGCTACATAGATCCCTCTCATTAAGAACCTTCTTGTTCCTGGTAGAATCATCCACAGATGGTTAATGGAACAATAATTATAAAAAGGTTCTCCTCAGCTGAGGAACGTGTTCCACTACCGGAACCTAATGAATAATAAAGCCTTGGTGCTACTAACAAGATGTTTCTTTTTACAGTGCAGTTAATCCCCTGGCTACTCTGGGGTTTATAGGGTATTATAAAGAGGCTCAGTCAGACTGGCTGTGTATATTTGGGAAAAGATGACAAGGACTGTGACTTGTGGTGGATAGTCCACAGCATAGTAATGTCCTCCTCTGGGATGACTTACTGTGAGTCTCTGTTCGGGAATGGCTGTCTGACTTACGTCCCGCCATCAACCTCCCATCATGTTACCGCTCATGTTAAGCTGACCCCTTTTTCTCACCTCAAAAATATCTTTGTTCCACTTCGTTGCTCTTTTTTTCCCCTCCCATTTCTCAATCAATTATTTCATCTCTGATAGAGGTGCGGGGGGGTTGCCACAATGACCACCTAGGGTTAACTTTGGATTAACTGCCTTGCTCATGGACAGAAAATAAATACTTTTTTAGATTTCCATGATCAGGGATTTGATCCAGCAACCAGATGCTCCAACGGCTAGGCCACCTGCCATTCTAACTTTATCCTTACTCAAGTTCACATAGTGTCTCTTTGTTTTGACAGCTTGATCTACAGATCAGTCGTTTAATCCAGTCACAACATCAATGCAACATCCGTCAAACATCATGTTCATTATTCTGTATTGACCAGATGCCATATGCGTGAGTAGGGGCGTATCAGTAGCTAATTTCCTTATTTAAACAATCAATATCATGAGGAAGTGGTTACTGTTGCTAGCCACTGCTAACAATGGTTGTTTTTGTCAGGTCATTCACCAAATAGTAATAATAGCATCAAATGAATTTCCATCTTTTTGTAGTGGATTGAGTGATTCTCTTGCATGATTCTCTCTTGGATTGTGTCTATCTACTTAGGAAACAGCTATATGCCAACAGCTTGCAATGAACTGCGTAATGTAGTGTTACTGATAGAAACTCGGGTCTATCTGAACCAGTCCCATTACCTTCACAGCAGTGTGTAGATGGCTGTGGCTGTTTGTCTTTTGACCAATTAGATTTTTCTCCAATGACTGGACAAAAGATCAGATTCAGGCAGATGTTAATACTGCCAACGGCTATGGGGCCATTATTGTAGCAAAACTATTTACAAATGTGTGTGGAGAGTTGTGTAACTGTATTTCAATCCGTGTGTGCGTAATCAGATTTGTAAATGTGTAAAAGAATCTGTAAATGCCTACCGAGTTTTGTGAATGTGTACAGGAATCTGCAAATGTGTATTCAGATTCTGTGTGTGCGTAATCAGAATTGTATGTGTAAAATATTTGTAAGTGTATTGAGATTTAGAAAAATCTGTAAATGCGTAGACAAATCTGTAAATGCGTAGACAAATCTGTAAATGCTTATACGGACAAGTCATCAGTTACTACTCAGACAGGCCTCTCAATTCGCTGTCTTTTTACACGTGACTTTTGCTACACTTCTACCGCAGCAGAGATCTGCAAATGTGTGTTGCGATTTGCAAATGTGGAGATTTGTATGTTTTGCCACCAGGCGGCGGTAGCACGCACTGATTTTACGCGTGACATTGATGGGCTGGTAACGTTGTGGTTTAAGGAATGCCATTTAAGTCTATATTAAATAAATAAATATGGCTCCCAGAAAAGCTTCTCAGAATTATTGAGGCTGCCAACCGCCTCGACAGGACGGGATGCGGTATGGGCTCTAATTCAGGACATCATGGCTTGCACATCCTTTTCATTCAGGTAAGAGCTTTAGCTAAATTTGCTTTGGAAAGTGAATATCATTACTTTCATATTATATGTATGTTAGTTATCTAGATGTTTGTTGTATGTAAACCAAATTAACATGATGACACTGTGGACACAAGTGACGGCAAAATGTTAGATTCAGTAGCTAGCTACAGTCCTATAGCTACTTATGTGTGCTGATTTAGCAATTGTTTTTGCTAAATAACAGTACAGTAACCTAATGTTTGCTAAGTTATTCTCATACCTAATCCTTAGCAATAACAAATGCTGCCAGTAATGTGTATCTTGTTAGTTAATCAATGTAAACAAGTGCAAACGTAGCTACCAATAAATCATGTATTTATTAAATTCACTCCATACAGTAGTTGCTTCAGATACTGATATAGCCTAAATTGACTACTTTGCCTTGAATCTTGTTTAGCCAATTGCTTGAATACTCACTAGTTTACAAATTACTCTGTTTTTTATGTTCACCACTAGGAGATAGATGTACCAGGATAAGTGTGAAGAACCGGTGCCCACTAACTGTTGATCATCCTGTAGCTGGTTTATACACCGTTGGGGGTGTGACAGGCAATAATGTCCAGCAGAGCAGGTAGCCTAACCACCAACCCTTCTCTATAAGGTATGGAGACTGACCATGTCAGCTTAGTTTACACAAAATGTATGTACTGCTTTTATTATAAAGGTTGCCTTGTGGGAGAGATCAGGATGTCAGGCCAGACTACAATTTCTCTTACTACAGGTGTGTTTGTAAGGCATAAGTAAAAAAGGGCATTGACTTGGATTCTCCTTTAGCTATAACTGTAGAATATATGATTAGTTGAAGGTTAGTGAGAATGACAAGCATGGCAAACTGAAGAAGTTCTGTCTGTATGTCTATGGAAGTTCTCTGCATCCCACTGTTGGCTTGTGCCTCTGAAGCTAAGCAAGGTCGGGCCTGGTCAGTCCTAGGGTGCTTAAGTGTCCTGCACAGGGTGCTGTGATTTGGATTGGATGGCAAATGGGTGCCCAGACTGTTTGTGGTCTCCATAGGTCCCATGTCACAGATTGTAAGAGAAGGGGTGTTTACCGGCGTGATGGCAATATGTAATATCATAACAGCATGGCTACCTAACCATCCCCAGCTTCCAATTGGTTTATCTTCTCTCCTTCTCCTGTAATTATTTCCCAGGTTGATGCTCTAAATTAGACTTTTACCCGGTAAAATAACGGGCTAGATAAAATAAAAATCTCACCTACAAAACATGTTTCATTCATTTATCTTAATTGCTCTATTTCTCTTTAATGTTTCAGTCCATGCCAACACTCACCACAATGGTCTTATCTGGTTTTTTTCAGAGCTCTGATGTTGTAGACTACCAAAGGACAGACAAGGCCCATTGCAACGGTACTGGGACTGAAAGATGTTAACAAAACAATATATCCGCTCACATCACCCAGTAATTGGGGAAAACTGGAGAGTATTTTCATTTGCTAGTTAAAGTCCTCCAGGTTACATGGTGAAACATGTCTCTGCCTTTATGTAAGGCACCTAATCCTAAATACTACTGTAAATTGCCCTGTAATATAGTGTCTGATAAATTACTCAAATGTAAACATTTGTACAGATTAACGGTGGGTGGGATGATCAATTCCAAATAAAAAGGGCCTTGCTGCTTAAGGAAATTTGGTAATAACCAGACAAACAAGTAATAACCAGACAAACTGTACAGTATAAGTTTCAGTTTTGTCACAGTTTTTGTCACTCACCTGTCTCATAGTTTTCCATTCTTCATCTCAACCTCTTTCCCGGTTAACTGCCTGGAGCCTTACACTCTGTCCCCAATTCTGGCCACCAGTGTTCTGGATCACAATGTTCCACCGTGGGTCCTGACTACTGAGAACACTACCGGGCTAAACATGCTCGAAGACATATGCCACTTATCCTTCTGGTAATACCAAACATGCATCTGTGTATTCAAATATTCCATAATATTACTTGGATACTGCATACCACATAGTCGCTGGTCATTTAAGTATGAATATTGAAGAATGACTGACAAAAAGATAATTAAAATAATTTTATTAAATATGGAAACACATCAAATGCATGTCAAACACACATACAGACCATAAAGCCCATGATAATGACTGAGTCTGTATACAGGTGCTGGTCATATAATTAGAATATCATCAAAAAGTTGATTTATTTCAGTAATTCCATTCAAAAAGTGAAACTTGGATATTATATTCATTCATTACTCACAGACTGATATATTTCTGTCACGTCCCCGCCTCCGCGAGCGCGCAGCAGAGGGCGCCCGCGCCCTTGAGTCTCAGTGCACACCAAAGCACACACCTGTCACCAATCACCAAATCACACACCTGTCCCCAGTCACCTCATCAGCACGCAGATTTATACAACTCCCTGCCACTTCTCCCCTGCCAGATCAATGGTTCATGTTTACATGCCACAT
>JACXGI010014966.1:0-18172 GCA_016801175.1 Esox masquinongy | reverse complement strand
ACATACAGGTGCTGGTCATATAATTAGAATATCATCAGAAAGTTGATTTATTTCAGTAATTCCATTCAAAAAGTGAAACTTGGATATTATATTCATTCATTACACACAGACTGATATATTTCAGATGTTTATTTCATTTAATTGTGATGATTAAAACTGACAACTAATGAAAATCCCAAATTCAGTATCTCTGAAAATTAGAATATTCCTTAAGACCAATACAGAAAAAGGATTTTTAGAAATGTTGGCCAACTGAAAAGTATGAACATGAAAAGTATGAGCATGTACAGCACTCAATACTTAGTTGGGGCTCCTTTTGCCTGAATTACTGAAGCAATGTGGCGTGGCATGGAGTCGATCAGTCTGTGGCACTGCTCAGGTGTTATGAGAGCCCAGGTTGCTCTGATAGTGGCCTTCAGCTCTTCTGCATTGTTGGGTCTGGCGTATCGCATCTTCTTCTTCACAATACCCCATAGATTTTCTATAGGGTTAAGGTCAGGCGAGTTTGCTGGCCAATTAAGAACAGGGAAACCATGGTCCTTAAACCAGGTACTGGTAGCTTTGGTACTGTGTGCAGGTGCAAAGTCCTGTTGGAAAATGAAATCTGCATCTCTATAAAGTTGTTCAGCAGCAGGAAGCATGAAACTTTACACTGGACTTCAAGCAACGTGGATTCTGTGCCTCTCCTCTCTTCCTCCAGCCTCTGGGACCTTGATTTCCAAAGGAAATGCAAAATTTACTTTCATCAGAGAACATAACTTTGAACCACTCAGCAGCAGTCCAGTCCTTTTTGTCTTTAGCCCAGGCGAGACACTTCTGACGCTGTGTCTTGTTCAAGAGTGGCTTGACACAAGGAATGCGACAGCTGAAACCCATGTCTTGCATACGTCTGTACGTGGTGGTTCTTGAAGCACTGACTCCAGCTGCAATCCACTCTTTGTGAATCTCCCCCACATTTTTGAATGGGTTTTGTTTCACAATCCTCTCCAGGGTGCGGTTATCCCTATTGCTTGTGCACTTTTTTCTACCACATCTTTTCCCTCCCTTCGCCTCTCTATTAATGTGCTTGGACACAGAGCTCTGTGAACAGCCAGCCTCTTTATCAATGACCTTTTGTGTCTTGCCCTCCTTGTGCAAGGTGTCAATGATCGTCTTTTGGACAGCTGTCAATTCAGCAGTCTTCCCCATGATTGTGTAGCCTACAGAACTAGACTGAGAGACCATTTAAATGCCTTTGCAGGTGTTTTGAGTTAATTAGCTGATTAGAGTGTGGCACCAGGTGTCTTCAATATTGAACCTTTTCACAACATTCTAATTTTCTGAGATACCGAATTTGGGGTTTTCATTAGTTGTCACTTATAATCATAAAAATTAAAAGGAATAAACACTTGAAATATATCAGTCTGTGTGGAATGAATGTATACATTATACAAGTTTCACTTTAAGAATGGAATTACTGAAATAAATGAACTTCTTGAGGATATTGTAATTATATGACCAGCACCTGTATAATGGGATTTTGTACATGTTTTCTAGTCAGAAGGTACGCGTCTATTCAGAACCAACAAATTGCCCATTTTCACCAGTCATCGGCATTGTAGAATACAGTTACAATAGAATTACATTTGTTGTGTCTTTGTTTTGTGAAGGGAAATGCAGCTAACTGCCTAAAATGAAGACTGACAGCAAAAACAATGATTTGCTCATTATGTTTGCTTTGAGGTGTTTGGTTTTATTCATGTAAAAAAAGCAGCCCACAAAACATTACATTCTACTGCTTTGTGATTTATTAGGTCTATAGACCCAGTTCAGTAGTATATGTCCTCTGGCAGCAATAACAGTATTGGGACAAGTTAGCTATTTTTCAAGTCTTCCATTTTTTTTATGCACATGTAAGTTGTTCTAGACATACATTATTCAGTAAAATTGTATGGATGTGTATGATATGAACAGGCAAAAATGTGATGGTCAAAAAGTGCCTTCAGAGTGTGTGCTACTAGCCTTGTCAAGAATGTATCATCAATGCTGGAACTCCACGCTTGATTAAGACCAAAACAAGTCATGCAAAAGTAAACTGTCAACTTAGTTGTTTCTGATTACCTCTCCTCGCCTAATGTAACTTAAACATAATTGGTTGGTGGGGATAAATGTCTATCAGATTTGGTGGGTACAGGAATTGCCAATGTAAGTATTTAATCTCAGCTGCCTCTTGTAGCATAGGGCTAAATGTGACTGCTAAGCTGATGATAGTGGACTAAAAGTAGCATTGAATCACACAACTTCTATTGGTTGATTAGATCGCGGGATGGATCCGCCATACAAACTTTAAAAAAATGAAATGGTTGAGGACGCTTTAATCTTTGTAAGATGCTTACAGGTTGGTTTTTAAAAGTCCCTTCACATTCCAAAGCATTGTAAGTGAAACAAAAAAATGGTCTAGTGATTTTAAAGTTGTATATTGTTAAGGTAAACATTTAAAATGTCTTGAGCTCATAGTGGAAGTTCATTCATTATATTTCTGGCATAAAAATCAAAGGGAAATTAAAACCAATTAATACAGGCAGGCTAGAGGCACAATATTCATATTGTTGCATCACAGTGGATGACCTCTAGTGTCCTATTGAGTCTTTTGAACCTAACATAATAGGAAAAGTTACATATTGCAGCTTTAACTCTCTAAGAGAGAGATATCTACAATATAGCCAGTATATTTCAAATGAATATGCAAATGGTGGCCATTTTGAATTAAGTGTGACTTCTAGCTTTGCTCTAATAAACAAGAAGCTTTTTAAGAATCCTAGCTAGTTTGTAACTGTTGTTATTCTGTAGAAAAATACAGTATACGTGTAGCTTTAGGAAAGAAACTTCAAAGAGGATAGAACTGCATGCATTTTAAAATTCTCGCTTCTAAGTGAAACATAAAATTCAAACAAGCTTCATCTATGCATATGAATGATTGAGTGTTTAGGGTGAGTGGAAGTGTGTATGTGTGTGTTCATGTGAAAAGTGAGATAAAAAAGAGTCTGTGTCAGTGCAGAAATATCATTAGCTATTTGCCAGGTGTACTTCACTAACTTTACTGGTAACGACTGGGTAAAATGAATATTTTATTTTAATTCATATATCACTTCAGGTTTATACTCACTTTCTCTCCCTCTTCTATCTGTCACCATCTCTCGTTCCTTTTCTCCTTAATTACAAGCAGGTTGGGTTACACTACGACACAGGAACTAATCCCATCATAATGACAGTTTTCCCTTCTGCTGTGTTGCTACCATCTGTCACTGAGACAATACACACGTCCAACAGAGCTCAGCTTTTTTTCTCTCCAGGTTCAAAGTAAACATGCTGTTAATCAGGCATTCTCAATCTGTTACCTGTGGGCTAGCTGGTCTGACTGGGTGTGTCACTGTAAGGTGTGTTACCTGTAGGCTTGTTGTTTTGACCGCATTTGGTTTCTGTGGCATGTAGTGGTAAAACTATGTTTTATGATTGTGCAAGTAATTGAGGTAAGATAAACAAAACAAACTCGCTAGTGGGTGATTTAGATAAGACTAACAACAATTGCTATAAACCAAAACTACATTCAATTTCTAGTTCTGTATTTAAAAATGTATGCTACTTTACACTGCTTGCTTAACGATTTTTTCAGTTAGCCTGTAGGCTAGCTGCCATGATAGCACTGCCTTGCTGTTAACTAGCTGTTCTGAAAGCACTGTGGATCACACTTTATTTCGAAAGCCCGTCAAGCAAGTCAACAACACATCATCTAAATATCAACAAACGTCCTACTAAGGAGCAACTGCTTGGTACGATTATTGGTTAAGAGTAAATGTTCTGGCTAGGGATAATGCTATAAGGTTAATGGAGAGTTAACTGACATGTTATTAATATGATGTAGATCATGTACACAATTAAAAAAGTGTGTTACTGAAAATGATGTGAATGATGGAACAGAATACAAACATGAAAACATCAAGGGTGTCTTTTACAGAGAAATCAACACATAGATAATACGGTTGTTTAACTAGTCTGTTACTGTCAGTCATGCGGATAGTTGTGCAACCCTTCTACTCAGGCTAATTGCATTACTACGAATTCTGAAGTTGGAGACAAAATCTATTGAAATGTTAAGTGGTAAACAACATAAAGTATAACTATAATAATTAGTAGTATTATAATTAGAATGATGAAACTCTGTTTGTGTGTACTTCTGCTAATGACTTCTGCAGCAGACTCTGATTAAGTGTCATCTAAAAAGATAAAGTATTAAGCACAATTCAAACCAAAAAAATAATTAATTTACTCATGCATTAAATTAACTTATGATCGAGGGACACAGGGTGCTTCTTGATAAAACAAATTTTGTGCGTAGTCAAGTTGTACGTTCTCGACATCATCCTGTCCCAGACAAATTAAATATATCATGAATAAATGAAAACAGACCCAATTACAGATTATTCTGCCCCAGAGAGAATAATTATAACCATAATTATAATATTTCATTACATTTTAAGCACTTTCAAGACAAGTAATGTCAATTCACATACAAAAAGTAATCAGCGACTTAAAAAGCAGCAACATCACACAACATAAACCAGTTTAAAGGCGAATTTGCTCCCACAAGATTTAGACTAAATTTCTTATTGATTACATTTTTTTTATCAATTTATACACAATACCCCGTGTAATAACAATTACACTTGTGGTAATTTATTGAAATTTAAAAAGTTAAATATCTCAGGTAAGCATTAGTAGTAATGCTCTTTACTCAGCACTTTGTTGAATTTCCTTTGGCAAAGATCACAGCCTCAAGTC
Organism: Esox masquinongy; assembly: GCA_016801175.1. Classification (NCBI taxonomy): domain Eukaryota; kingdom Metazoa; phylum Chordata; class Actinopteri; order Esociformes; family Esocidae; genus Esox; species Esox masquinongy. The sequence continues at coordinate 13,354 of JACXGI010014966.1, read as the reverse complement.
TTCTTTGGTATGCCTCTACCAGCTTTGCACACCAGGATTTGGGCAGTTTCTCTCATTCTTCCTTGTAGATCCTCTCAGGCTCTGTCAGATTGAATAGAGTGTGTTGAACAGCGATCTACAGGTCTCCCTGCAGATATTCAATGGGCTTTAACTTCGGGCTTTGACTTGGCCGCTCAAGAACGTTCACAGACTTGTCCTGAAGCTACTCCAGCATTGTCTTGGCTGTGTGCTTTGGATTGGTTTCCAGGTTCTGCTGACAAAAAATGTCAAAGGCTTTTGATCATGTCGAACATGCCAAAGTCCTAGAGCGTCTGACCAGTCTGGGTTTATGTCCAAGGCTGCTCACCTGGCTTCACAGCTACAGTAGAACACAGATGGTGATGGCAAATGGAACGGATACATCCCGTTTGTGGTGCCGTTGGATGCTTGCTGTTAGCTGGTGTTACTGTAGCTACTTGAATACCTGATAAACATTTTACCTTTTTATAAATGATCTATCTGTAAATAAATGTATCTACTCAACGTTGACTAGCTGAAGCTAAGTAGCATTTTGGCTTCTCGTTGCAGTTGTTGTAATTGTAACATAGCGACGTTAGAAACTCGGCTTCAGACACAATCATCAGGCAAGAGTTATCTTAATATTTTGGGGGGCATAGCGACCGACGTAGAGGCCAATCTGGGGTTGGTGCTGGTGAAGCCTAACACAAGTTTAGAGAGTTTAGAGATATTGTCATCCATGCTGGTACTGAAGAATTCAGGTTGTATAGGCCTGAGGTTTCAAAGCAGAACATAGCTTCAGCATGTAAACGTGGAAGATGTGTCAGCATTGAGTAATTGTTTCTGGCCCCCTCCCAGTTAGGGATAGTGATGAAATCTACAGCAGATTTATACAACTCAATCACTGTCTGAAATGAGTTCCCATCACAAGAGTGTGTAGATTCATTACATGGTAGATACAGTGAAAAGAGCCAAGCCCGACCTGCTGAAGAATGACAGACTCCATCCCAGGTTGAACATAAACATGAATCTTACTCCTGTTGCCTCACCATGAGATAGGGTGCAGGTCAGGCATCCTGCTGGCTTAGAGTCTCTCACTAACATAGCCTGAGTATTCAGCTAATTTTCTCCATTGAGATTGTGACTTGATCAAGGTTTAGAAAAGCAAAACAAGGGGAGTTCACCATAACAGTCTTACTAGACCAAAGCCCTTCTCCATTAAGTAATACCCAGCACCTAAAAATGGGATTATGTCAGATCACTTGCTTTAAAGGCAGTCATAGTCAATGAAGTAATCACTGATCATAAACTGGATGTGATTGGCTGCTGTGAAACCTGGCTTAAGGCTGCTCCTGGTTAAGGCTGCTTAAGGCTGCTCTTGGTTCTAATTATGAAATCTATGAAGCCTACTTAATCACTTTTCATAGGTACTATTTACAGCCCCCCTGGGTAAATAATTTCCCAGAATTCTTATCAGAGCTAGTACTCATGGCAAATGATATTTTACAATATTCTACAATATTCAATTGAAGAAGTCCAATCACCTTGTTTTGTCCAACATGTTTCGGGACCTACTCATTGTCACAAACTGACCTACTCATTGTCACAAAGGAAATTCAAGGAAACTTGAATTTCCTTTTGTCCTGTGGAATAGATACTGTGGATCTAAGTGTTTTTCCTCATAATCCATAATCAGACCAACAATTTTATTACATTTACTGCCACAAAAACAAAAACAAACTCACTTGAACCCCAACCAAGGCTGAAATATACTCGGTCAACCCAAAGATTTTTGGGTGCTCTTCCAGACTCCTCCATCTTCCCAACTTTGTCTGAGTAAATAATCTGTTAATAATCTAACAGAGGACCTACACTTAACCCTCAGTAATACCTTAAATGTGGTCCCACAACAAAACATGAATTAAGTACGCGGAGATGCTGACTCACATGCCTTCGACTTGATTACGAAACAACTCGAGTTCGATTTGATGCCTATGATGGGATAGTTTGCAGTGTTTGTTGGAGTAGGTTTCCGCTTGCAGTGCAGATTTTGTTGCTCGAGATGCACAGTTTCAACTGATGAATTTGGATAATTCTAATATTGCTAATTCCTAGCTGGGACAGAGTTGAATAATGGCTTGTTATGAAATATGACTTTATGGGCCTTCAAGAACAACTCAAGGTAAGTGTTCTTTCACCCAAATATTAATCTAGGACAAACTATCTCTTTAACTTGGACTTGAGCTTTATGACCCGTTAGATTTTCCCAGCAACTTCCTCTCATCCTCTCTCACTGACCCACGTTGTGAGTGGGGTGAGGTGGACAACTCAACAATACGACTCTTTTCACAATGTCACTCAAGCTGTAGGCCTAGCATTCAGCTGTCAACATTTGGTGGTCAATTCGTACTTGTTAACTAGTTATCATGGTGGCTGGATCGGTTCTGAAAAACATTACATTTGGATTCCTGGACTATGTTGTGGTGGGGAGTAAAATAACAGCAATATGCAAAACATCCTAAACTAAAATTTCTGAGGCGATTGCCAAAACATCTAACTTTGTGAGATACCTGAAAACCCACAAAGAGCGTACCTTAGTTAAGCAACAGTCTGATTCAAGGAGGATTGTACAGTACGTTCCTCCATTCTCATTTACCAATAAGATTTCCATGGCATCTCCTAATTTCTTTAGCTAAGTTTTATGGAAATGACTAGCATACAATGGCTCCCTATAACATCCATGCATAGGCTACTGTCACACCCTCCACATCCATCTCCTCTTAGTCCATGCCAGGCCCTCCCTCTCTCCTGTTTGTGTCTGTGTGTGATTGGGTGCCGGCTCCAGGCTCCTGCAATCCGGTTCCTGGTTTCCACTACACCTCCTCAGGTCTCCACACCTGCAGTTCATCTCCTTATCAGCTTGCTGCTAAATACCCCGGTTTCCCGTCCACTCATCGCCAGATTGTTGTTGTTCACTACCTGGTAGTAACGTTCACGGCCACTCTGTCCCTCTATTCTGAGTAAACCTGTTGAGTTATTGTTCTTCCCTGCTGTTCCTAACGTTGTTCTCCTCTGTTCAGAGATTCTCCATTCCGACCTACAACCTCGTCCACCTGTCTGCCTGTCAGTCAACCTGCTCTGCCCACGCTGCCTGCCTACCCCGCTGCCCTGTCTGCCGTGCCCTGCCTACCCCGCCTACTAGCCCAGCCCTTACCCCCTTGGCCATGCCTCTGTCCTTCTACCCCAACCTTTCATTAAACACCCTTGAGTTCAGTTGCTTGTGTCTGGACTTGGGTCCACTAAGCAAGTCTATTTCTGCTGGCCTGCGATTAGAAGGGACTGATGTTGTTGTCCCTGGCTGGATTCGTTCTGCAGTTTCCTAGTAACCACAACGTTATTTAAACAGTGGGTGCCCGGGCTACATGCCCGGGCTACATACTGTACGTACCTTATATCAGCGTGTAACTCGGTGAGCAGCTTGAGTCTTGGAACAACCTTTTTTGACTGGAGGAGAAAAATTATAGAGAAGCACTACGCTGTAAATCGAAATTGTGAGCAATATGTTTGTTGTTGGTGCAGTTCGTCCATCGCAATATAACCATAAACAGTTTTACTCTAGGCTTACTATAATGTGGCTACTGAAGCTCGTAGCCAGCGAAGTTGTAGATTATGCTGGGTAGTCTGTCAGTCAGGCACTCACTCAGTAAGAAAGATTCGTTGTTCTTGGCCGGCCCCGCTTACGCGGTCCGGCAAACATAAAGACATTTGACAATATATAAAAACATAAAGACAACCTACTTAATAATATTCCTTTCAGCTAATTCAAGAACAAAAAAAGATCGTCATTACAACTGTATAACACACTTGTTCTTACCCATTGACTTGAAGACTGGAAACCAAAAATGTTCAGACTCATGACTTGACTCTATCTGAGCTGCAGAACTTGGGACTTGCTCGAGACCTGCCCATTATTACTTGGGAATTGAGTTGAGACTTGTCAAGGCCCAGGATAAAAGTGCAGTAGGTAGGATTTTTTCAATGAAAATCAAATGTTTTGTTAAATTAAATAAGCCCCTGTGAGAGATGGTTAGCACCACAGACAGCTCCCTGACCCTGGAATCCCATTACGAAAATGTGACTACGGTAGCGACAGTGCAGCCAGTCCTGTTCCATACAATCTTTAGCCAACTGCTTTTGGCGAGGCGGGCCTTGGCTCCATTTGTGGACGCGCACACTAGCCGGAGGTAGTATAAGTCTGTGATAAGGAGCAAAGAAAACCTTTTTCAGACAGAAGCTACAATGGCAGCTAGAGATGACAACAAAATGCCAATTCCTCCATTGCCTACAACAGCATACACATCAAAAACTGTGAAGTGAAGAAAGATTTCAAAAATGAGCACTCTTCATAAAAAGAGCTGGATAAAGCGAGAATTAACATTGGTTCTGCAACATTTCCAAGGTGGAAAGAACTAATGGCATTGAAAGGGTTGAAGTTCAACTCTGATTTAGTGCTTTTTCTTCTGGACAAGTTAATTGATTTATTCACATTATAATACAAATTGTTTTTCTTATTATTTGAATAGCTAACTATTAATAGATCGCATGTAGTGCCATTTAACTAACGCTAGCTAGGCTAGCTACCCAATGAAAAATTCTAAATTTGGACAAGAATCACTTCTTCGCTTTCTTTCTGTTTAGCTTCGTATTTGAATAGCTAACTGTAAGTAGCTCCCAGAACCACTAGTAATTATCTAGGCTAACATTGGCTAGGCTACATTCAGTTTTGTAAATGGCCAGTTTAGGACAATTTACATTAAATATTTTTTTTTTCTAAAGAAACACATTACATTTAAATAGCTAACATTTCTTACCTGTGTTGTGGCCATTGCATTTAGCTAGGTCTATGTTCATTTATTTATTGTTCCCTGTGTGTAAAAATTGCCTCAGATCCGGGAGTGGATTGCTCAACTTTTTTGCTTGTGTATTCATGTGATTAGGAAAGAGAAACCCAGCTCTCAATCAAACTCGGGCTAGGGGAAAGAATTGGAGGCCCTGTTTCTCACATTTCAATTTATTTCACAAGGTTATCTACCCCAGCTTTAAAGGGATAGGTCGTCCAAAATAAAAAAAAGTCCACTCGCCAAAAGAAAATCCTGAAGACACAGAGTCATTTTTTCAAACAATCTATTATTCAGCTCTGTCCCAGTCTGTAATTAGCGTTATTAGCATTATCCAATTTCATGAATGAAAACGGTTCACACCCCTATTGCAAAGCTGCATTACAAGCGGAAAACTACTCCAAAACACTTCAAATTACATTCAGTAATTTGTCGCGGTAGCATTGATTTTTTATACTGTACAAAACAGCCGGCGGAATGGGCTGAATTCAAATTGGCACTAACAAACTATTTCCTATAGCCACCAAAAATAGCTTCTGTTCTTCGGCAGTGATGTCACTGATGTGAGCATGAACTTTAATCTCAACAAGCTATGTGAAGAAAGGTTGCTTCGCCTAGCTGGCCCATTTTCGTTGGTGGACATCAGAATAATATTTGTAATTGTGGAAAATGTCATGGTCATAAGAAAGGTACAAGGGACGTGGGACAGGAGATTTGAGGTTTCACTCGTTGCCTAATCTGTAAGGTCTGTTCACAGTTCCATCTCTCAACCATATCACCAGGATGATATATAGCCTCCAGATCGCAAGATCCTCCAGATTCAAATCACAACGAACACAGCACTCTTCCCAATCACCGAAATACTAAGCCCTTTCAAGAGTTTGTGATAGCTTTATAACGTTCTTTGATCCTAGCTTGCCTTCTGTGTTTATGATTTAGCTTATCCTAGTCTGTATTATATCTATATTTTTTTCTCTTTTTGCCGGACCGCGTAAGCAGAGCTGTAAATAGCATAGTGGTTAGAGACATCGGCTACGGAACAACAGGTCACGTGTTCGACTCCTGTCACTGTCAAAACACGTTATGCCTAGGATTTGTTCAGTACAGACAAAACCTTTGCTGGCTACGACCTTCTATAGCTACGTTATAGGAAGCCTAAAATAAATCTGTTTACTGTTATATTGCGACTATTTCTGGTGGATTTTCGAATTATGTATTAGGATTCGTTCAGGATAGACAAAACTTTGCTGGCTACACGATTCTTTTGTCTTTTCACTTGACAAAAAAGTCAGTTATTGTCACCTATATCCATAGTTATTGTATGAATGTCATTCTTGAATGGCTAATAAGCTGGTAAATGGCCAGTGGCAAATGCCATACAGTTCATAGATGCTATTTGTGGTGGAGGTAAACTTAATAAGAAACATGACTCAGTTTAACACAATGGTTAATGGTGTCTAGCTAAATATTCAAACTGTGTTATGTTACTGCGTGAAAAAATGATATAATGTCAAGAGGCTATACCGACACCTGGGAAATGTATCGTTCTCTGGTGTAGTGGTTGAAGACACAGCCTCTCACATGGGTGACCCGTGTTCGCCCCCAGGGAGGGCAACAACAGTCATCTCTTTTTATTGAGGGCCGGCTGAACTAGGCTTGCCTGGTTTTTTGTTGCTTTATATATTTCTTAATTCTTACTAGGTAGATGTCGTGTGCCATGTCACAAGTATTCCATTGTGCAGGATGACGCTGTGTTATTGGGTGCATTTGATGAATACATTTTGAACTTTTAGATTTCCTTTGGATCAACTTCTGCCTAATCACATCTTGAACATGGTGTTTACCTTCTTCCGGGGTTTTTGGTTGGACATTAAATTCCACCCGCTCTGCAATTGGGACAATACCTCCTCCAGTCATATTGTAGGAGAACTAATGGAGCAACTTCGCCAACAAGACATACAAAGTTTGCAAAAAACATTTTACAGAGCATCGGGACCTACGCTCACTTAGAAGGGGATCAAAGGCGAATGCAATTCCCTCAAGTTACCCAGTTCAACCCAAGGAGACAAGACAGACTGCAAGTAATACGTCCGATAGCTATGTTATAATACACAGTGCCTCCGGATATAGTACATATTGCCACCGGATATTCTGGCCAAGGGTTGGGAATTAACAGGTTCACCATCGCCCACCTTTAGCTGTAGTCCAAGCTTCTATTCGGTCAATTCATCATTTGTGTATTATAGTCAGAACAAGTAAGGCTCTATCCCTTGATAAATATTCTTCCTGCTCGTATTCAGAGTCAAACATAATAAATAGCCTATGAATTTTCCTTTCTCTCTCAAGCAAATAAACTCTCCGAGGTGAATATCAAAGACGAAATAGGTAACTTCCTTTCTAGCTAGTGAATACTATTGTTTACTGTGATGTATACACTTATTCTTCCAGAATGTATGTGTGGATTGATACAATTGTGAACAAAACTGACCGATAAACACAGGACGTACCCGTTTATTGGAAATGAGAATTATATCACGAAAATTGAGAACTTTATTTTCAAGGAATACAACACCGTCATGTTCTTTGAGGTTAACAAAACCACTTGTCTTTGGATTGTTTTGGAGTAGTTTTTCGCTTGCAATGCAGCTTTGCGATAGCGGTACGAACAGTTTCCATTCATGAATTTGGACGATGCTAATAACGCTAATTACAGACTGAGACAGAGCTGAATACTGGAGTTTTGAAAAAAATGACTCTATGTGTCTTCAGGTTTATCTTTTGGTGAGTAGGTGTTGAGAAAAATATTAATTTTGGGCGAATTATCAAGACTTGAGACTTGCTTAGAACTTGTGACTTGGTCCCATGTCTGCAAGTAAGCAACAGAAAACGACCTCCCTGGCATTGAAACGGTATTGGCATTCCACCAAGTTGAAAATATTTAACTAGCCTGGAAAGACATTGCAGTGCAATATCGAAAACTGCTTATGTGCTCGATCAGTCTAATGTTCCAACTTGATTGAATAGAACAAAAACAATCCAAAATGTACTGTTGATACATTGGCAAAGCTAAGTAAAAGCAGCAAGTGAAGTAGTCCTTCAGTTCCGCACTGATGAAGTCGTAAACTTCTTTTACAAAAGGTTTGTGATCATTAGAAGACTCCCTAAATAAGCATACTTTCCCCAGAACTCTGTTGTCAGTAACAAAGTCTTGTAAAAAAAGCCAAACCTTGACACAGACCCATAAAAGGATGTCATGATGTTCTTGCCTGGTTTAAGTCCTATATATCTGAATTCCATTATATTAATGTATAAATGTTGGCTTTGGTGTTCCATGCGGCTCTGTTTTGGGAACACTTTTGTGATGTCATCTAGAAACACAATGTCCGTTTTCACTGTTATACAGAGAAAACACCTGTACATTACATTGCCATGAAACAAACCCCCTGAATTGCCTACCCTAGAAGCCTCTGTTTTAGAAATGAGGATGTGAAGGACTGAACATTTTTTACTTTTAAACTTGGAAAAAAATGTCAGTTTAGAATTTGCTGGCAGAACTCATAATAGACCTTGACTGTTGTACAGTCATAGTCAAAAAAAACTTTGAAGGACTTTGGCATTATTCTGGACCCTGATCTCTCGTCTGATAACTGCATATATGAAACTTACATTAAAAGCATCTCTGAAAAATTATGCAGAAAAGCCTATCCACACTTTTGTCATTTAACGGTTAGTCTATTGCAGTGTCCTAAATAAACTTAAATTAGTGCTAAGTATGATGCTAGAATCTTGAAACAACAACTCCATTACCTGCCTCTGCACTCACTGCCCTTTAAAATTAGGGCTGATTTTAGGGTTTTACTGTTAACCTTCAATGCATGATATGGATATACTCCTGTTTATCTCTCTGAATTGGTCATGCTGTACATCACTAGTTATCATGTAAACCCATGCTGTTTCTAATGCTCATATGGGAAGAGATATTTCCTGCCTGGTTTGCCACATTGAGGGTTATCATCGGATTGGGTCACATTTCCTCTGGAACCCCCCATTTCAGTCCCTACTTTGTGTCAGGAGACTAGGGTCAGTTTGAATTCAATGCTGAGTTATCGCTTTGGGTCTGAGACGGGTGGGCAAACTAACTAAGGCCAAATGCAAGCAATTCCATTCGGCCCTGTGGTAGGTAATAAAATAGTTCTGAGGGGAAGTACTAAATAACCCACCAGCCCACTCTTATTATACATCTGAATCTGGATTAACATTCTTTAGACTTCATAATGGACCAACTGTATAAATGTTTTAATTACTGCCCTTTTCTGATCGCAAATCATTCACAACAAATTACAAAACAAATGTGTGGCCCTCCATTTACTTACTTTAAAAAACCTGATGAGGCCCCCCAGCCAAAAAAGTAATTCTTAATCCTGAGGTGGAAAGGCTCTTCCAGATGTAACCAGTACCACATAATTTCAGTTTCCAGTTGAACTCATTGGTTACCAGCACACTGATCCGGTAGAGAAAAGGGATAAAAAACGCCTCCATTTCTTAACTATGATGGCAAAAATTTACTTTCCACTAATTACCTTGTGGAAATCTCCACCTCTCTGATCCAGCTTTGCCTGGAGTATGCTAGTGTTTTGCTGATAGGCTTCAAAAAGGAGCAGCAGGCTGCGCTTGATAGACTACAGAAGGCAAATAAGATAGTAATAAAAACAGTGACATCCAGCTGACTCTTTCATCACTAACGTCAAGGGAAGAGCAAGCAGCAGTAGGATTGGTCACTGACATGCATCAACGTGACCATCCTCTACATAATCTTGGCTGAGTCCTTTGCAACCAGAATCAACTATCCAGCATCAACGCAAGGAATAATATTTCTTGTGTTATGATCTTTTTAAATAGAGGTTTCTGTGTTTTTAAATGTTGTTTGAAATGTGCACTAAAAATCGTACAATTGCTTTAGCTACAGTATCGTACACATGATTTCATAAACATATCTAGCCAGTACATACATACATTATGCTATACATGCATGATGAGAGAGGTAGCCAGAGCAAATAGGAGATGCCCTAGGCTGAAGGGTTAATCATATATGCATTTCCTTCTCTACACTAACTTGGGCGAAGCCATCTGATGAATGTCACATCAAGACCTAGCGGAAACAACACCCAGGGGCGATGGCTTTACAAAACTTCACTATCGTACTGTAAATAATTTGCAGCCCACACAAAACACTTAGCAAAGAGCTTACTGTGAAATGTGGATGATTACATTCACAGGAAACAGTTGTAGCTGTATACAAATAAATGTAATGGAAACTGCCAAGATTATAAATTGTATTTTGATTACTGGGTATCTCACATCACTCACTGAAGTCAATAGTGCAGCTGACCAAATTGTATAAGATTTTACAGCTGTGTTTTAGAGATTAATTGGTCACATACACGGATTTGCAAATATTATCTTTGAGACAGTCATTTGTTATGACCAACTGTGGGATACACACTCCTATTACATCTACACCTGAACAAGCTCTACAATCACGCCTTTCAAGACCAATAAGACATTGAGTCTCTCAGCATTCTCTAATGTTTCTGATTTTCATCGCTTTAGATGAAAAGTCTCAAGTCAACACACATTCAAACTATCCAATATAGGAAAGTGTACTTAGACTGTAGGTACCATTTTCTTTCAAGCACTGCTGTTGCTTCCTGTGTGGTTAGATAACTGTTTAGGAGGTCCAGCAAGAATGTTTAGGAGGTCCCTTTATCCCCTTATGTCCCTTCCTCAAGAAGATGTCTTCCTCATGCTAGGCTGTGGTTGTAAATAAGAATTTGTTCTTAACTGTCTTGCCAGTTTAAATAAAGGTTAAATAAAAAATAAAAATAAATAAGTTGAGAAACACTTCCATGTTGGGTTGAAGTTCTAGACCATGTCCTGTGCAATAAGAAGGCATATAGTCTAGCGGTTAAAACATCTGACTAAAAAATGAAAATGATCGTTGTCACTGAAGATAAAGAAACAACAAAATGTAAAGATGGGTTCAACACCAACTGTTTCTAACTATGTTTGCTTGGTCTGTCTTGGTTTGGGTCATGCTTGTGCTTCCCTTGTCCATTCCAGTTTGTGAAATCACTGTTGCCAATGGTGCCCAATTATTCCTGTTCAAGGATTGTGTTCCTGTTCAAATTTGAAAATCAGGCGTTAATGTCTCTGCAATCCCCTTGACTTTGACTTTACCAAGGTCAGTGGTTACAGGCTCCTCTGCTAATCAGTCTCATTGTATACACTTACTGAATTACCCCAGAGCAGTGAAACATTTACCACTGAACTGGCCATGTTGTCCCTTTAAGCAAAATAAGTCCAGATTGCCATTTATCTTGATTTCATGGCCAAGCTACCCAGTTGCAGCTTCACTCTACTAAAGTACACTATGTTGAATGAAGTTGCTGGTTGGGCAATTGTTAATAAGTGGAATGACTGCAGATATCATCCGCAAATCCCAGGGTGAAGTTATTGGCATTTTGGGATGAGTGTGGCAGTGCCCCTTGAGGTTGAACCAGAGAGTCGGAGCTGATTTCTGCAAGGGCTCTTTGGATCAACATTACGTAACGCCAAGGGTCCCCTCAAGATAGTAGCAACATGCTTTATGAAAAATGCTAAAAATACCTGGAGGAAATCCATGTTGTATAAAAAGATATATTGTAATATGTATCTCATAGTATTATATGAGGTGTTTCATCGGTTTAAAAAATGTTTTTCTTCAATGTTTGCTTTCTGAAAAATCACCAATTATTGTATTACAATTTTTTATCTCCAAGAACAGGGGAATGGCTCTTGTTGCTGTGATCTTGCCCTGGTGATATACTGTATACTCTGATATAGTACTCTGTCCCCCTATTTCTCTCCCTAGAGGCTGTTTGGGGTCATGTCCGTTCATACCAACCTCTCTGATTATGTTTAGAACAATGGTTTATGGCTTTTTTGTAATGATGTATAATATAATCATTCCTTTTACATTGAGAAGTAACTATTTGTCTATAATTACATTCTATATTACAGTACACTGAAAAGTGTAGCTTGTCCCTAAGATTGCTGAAAAATCTTCTTTCCTCCTGTTGTTGCATTGTGGCTCCAACATCAGAAGTTGCAACAAGTAAGCTGTGCTTCAACATAAAAATAAATAACATAAAAAGCAAAGTATTCATAATACTATAGCTAGGTATTCCTCTTTCATTTACACATTTCATGGTGGGACTATGAGTCATGGCTATGAGATTTACTGTACTAGTAAAATACTGTGTTCACTGCTGCAATGGGCTACAGTGAAGGGTTGTTGAATTTATTGTTAAAGGGATAGTTCGTCCAAAAATCTTATTTCGGTGACAGTCTCCTTACCCCGAGTTGTTCCTTCAGGCACACAGAGATATTTTTTAAAACAATGCATTATTCAACTCTGTCTCAGTCAGTAATTTGCGTTATTAGCATCATAAAAATTCATGAATAGAAAAGGTACATACCGCTATCGCAAAGCTGCACTGCAAGTGGAAAACTACTCTAAAACACTCCAAACTAAGACAAGTGATGTTTTTATCTTGATAGATACTGTATCAATGTCATTCACGAATGGCTAATTAGCTGTTAAAATGGCCAGTGGCAAAAGAGGATTTGTTCAGGATAGACAAAAACTTTGCTGGGTACAACCTTCAGTAGCTACATTATAGGAAGCCTAAAATGAAACTGTTTACTGTTATATTGCGACTATTTCTGGTGGATTTTCAAATTATGTCTTAGGATTTGTTAAGGATAGACAAAAACTTGACTACACGATTCTCTCGTCTTTTCACTAGAGATAATGAAAGTCCATTATCATCACCTGTTAAAACGGCCAGTGGCAAAAGCCCTACAGTTCATAGATGCTATTTGTGGTGGAGGTAAACTTAATAAATTAACATTACTGAGCTAAACACAATGCTTAATGGTGTCTTGTGACATGTTACTGCCTAATCAGCTTTTAAAACGGCCAGTGGCAAAAGTCATAGAGTTCACAGATGCTATTTGTGGTGGAGGTAAACTTAATAAGAAACTTTACTCAGTTTAACAGAATGGTTAATGGTGTCTAACGAAATATTCAAACTTGGTGTGATGTTAATGTGTGACAAAATTATATAATGTCAAGAGGATATATCGACACCCGGCAAATGAATAGCTCTGTGGCGTAGTGGTTAAAAACGTGGGTGACCCGGTTTCGAATCTCGGGAGGCCAACAACAATCAACACATTCATTGCGGGCCGGCTGAACTAGGCTTGCCTGATTTCTTGTTAAATTATCACTGTATGTTGAATTGTTCTTTTCTGTAGGGTAATGTCTACGTGGATGTTTGTAGGATAGTGTCTATGTGGATGTTTGTAGGGTAGGGCCAATGTGGATATTTCTAGGGTAGGGTCTATGTGGATGTTTG
>JACXGI010014965.1:5238-18248 GCA_016801175.1 Esox masquinongy | reverse complement strand
AAAAAAAAAAAAAAAAGGTACCACTGCCACAAAGCCACAGTTGTCTGTACAATAAGGACCGGTTTCACAGACACGAATTAAGCCTAGTGTAGGACAAAAAAATCTAGTTGTTTTTATAACTCAGCCGAGCTAGTTGTTTTAGTCCTAGACTACATGTAGGCTTAATCCGTATCTGCGAAACCGTCCCTAACAGTTTCTGAAAAACAAAATTGACCATGATCAGCATTGTTATATTAAGAGAAGGCAGGGCTCTGTCAGAGAGTTACCTTTTGTAAGGAATGATTCAGTTATGAATAGCATTCCCTCCAGAAATAAAACAGGAAATTACAAACTTTTTCTACATCACCACATTAATTTTATGAAACCAAAATGAATAACTACCGAGTGAGGCTAAGGACAAATGTTGTCTCAATTCAATTCACGTTTTCTTGAAACTGTTTCCATGTACTCGCAGTCTAACAATTTGATGGTACATTATAATGACATATGATTATAAATCAGTTGGTGTACATTGTATATCACACAGATTTAACTTATATCTAGCAACACTTCAAAACCTCCTAATGTATTTTTTAACTTTTTTTATTCTGCTTTGGTAATAGCCTAAAATAGATAATTGCTTTGGTATGAATATTTTTTCTTAGTCGATGGCTCAAATGAAGGGAATCAGCCTAGTGTAAATTCTAAATAAATCTGGAATATGTAAAATGTTTTTTCATTAAATTAGCAGACACAGGGATATATCACATACTGTTTACCAGGGGTTGGTAATAGCTGTCAAAATCCAGCCCAAGGTAAAACAGTTTGCATAGTGATATAATATCTTTTGCATAGAATATAATATATATACAATAATAATGATGAAATAATTAAATATTGGGCTACACTGACGATTTGTAATCAGATAAAAAATTTTATGTAATCTTATTTATTTGGTACTAATACAGTATTACATCAGTTTGTAGTTTAGGCCATTAATTGCAGTGTTATTTGTACCTTTTCCTGTGGAATATTAGCTCAAAACAAACCTGTCCCGAGACCTAAGCGAATTGGCAACCCCTGCTGTGTACACTGATCACTTACAAATAAAGATATTAAGTTTGCATTGAGGTGAATGTTAAGTTATGATGATGTGTGTGTTTCCAGGACTGCATCCATGACATCAGAGAAGCTCTGATTGTGCTCTGGGAGGAGGAGAAGGAGGATGAAGAAACAACAATGCTGTCCAACTCACAGGTCATACACACTGTCATCAACACCTTTGGTGAAGACACAGCAATGCTGTCCAACTCACAGGTCATATACACCTTCATCAACACCTTTGGTGCAGACACAGCAATGCTGTCCAACTCACGGGTCATACACACCGTCATCAACACTTTTGGTGCAGACACAGCAATGCTGTCCAACTCACAGGTCATAAACACCGTCATCAACACCTTTGGTGCAGACACAGCAATGCTGTCCAACTCAGAGGTCATACACACCATCATCAACACTTTTGGTGCAGACAAAGCAATGCTGTCCAACTCACAGGTCATACACACCGTCATCAACACCTTTGGTGCAGACACAGCAATGCTGTCCAACTCACAGGTCATATACACCATCATCAACACTTTTGGTGAAGGTGAGAGAATTGGAACAAAAACGTTAGGCCAAGCAGATTTGCTTTTACACAGTTTGCTAGTTATTTACAACATGTTTTTGTAAACAGACCTTGGGGTTATTACATTTCCTTGTTTGTTGAGATTACATTTCAAATCCAGATACGTTTTTTTTCTACAGGATTTCAATATCTAGCAGGGATATGTTGACCAATTTCAGCAAACCCTTCCTTGAGCATTATGATAATAATGACGATTGTAACAGTTCTTCAGTATATCTTTGGGTTTAGGTTTCAGAATTTGATATCATCATAGCCGGTTTGCAGTGGAGCTTTTCACGCCTCATCAAGATTCCTGAAATCCAGGTCAAAGTTCACAAGCAGATTGGTCCTGAATTAATATTTTCTTCTAATTAAATAAACTACAGAACTAATGATGTATAGACTGGTACTGTAAATTCTGTGTATACTTCTCATTTATGACTAAATAGCACAAGAGGCCTATTGTATAGATTGATACTGTACTTTTTCTGTATTCTTGTTAATAATTTTCCCTTTATTATTAAACAGAACTAAAATAACTAATATTGATTAACATTATATTGCTAAATAATCTCCTAACACCTCCTTATACACTAGCTACCTGCCAAGCATTATCACTTTGTTTTATAGAAATGGGTAGGAGATGTTTCATTAAAGTACTGTGATGGGTGTGAGCTGTTTCATAAATTAACAGTACTTCCTGAGCTGACCAACAGTTGACAATCCTAACGACTAGAACTTTCTACAGTACCCGTCAGCTCGACAGTTTCATTGGCCAATTGTATAGTTCCACACAATGACTCAGTCTTTCGTAGACTGATTCATCCGCTTCCCATCCTGTTCTCAATGGCTAGAGACCATTGCTCACCAGACAAACACGCGAAAGGTCACTAATTTACTTCCGCCCAATTTACTATTAAAGGCCTGAGAAAAATGGTCAGTCTACCCAGAAAGGCACAAAAGAAATTGCATGCAGCGAATTTCACCGCACAGGAAACAACCATGTAAGTCATCCGCTCATGTAAGAATGGAAGTTCAAAGACAGATACCAACAAGGCAACAGTTCCTGATTCTTATTGGGTGTCACATCACTGCGGACAGTTCTTCTATAGATAAATATGTAATGTTTCAGCTTTGTCCGGGTTCATGCGTCCTCATTGGCCCTGCCAGGTCATCCCGTTTTGAGGACGAGCGCAGGATGTCTTTTACAGAGGCCTTCATATACAAGGTCTCAGTATCCAATGACTCAACCGAGGTCCCTTTCATCATGCCACACTAGTGGAGCGCTGACAACATACACGGGAAAGAAGACATTTCGAAACAGCACATTCAAACATTTACTACCTGTAATACAAAATAATATATTTAGTGAAAAACTTACAGTACGTGTTCCGAATCGAATTAATAATGTATGTCCCTTGAATGACAATCACCTCCATTTTCTACGTATACTACATATTACATGGAATTTACAGGAATTTAATCGCAGAAAACACACAGGGACAGAATAAACGACATTAACAAAATGCTGACATACAATGTCAGTTCATACAATGGGTGGTTAGATTAGATAACGGGATATAAGCAGTGAGTATATAACGTACATTAATTTACAGTTGATGTACACATTTACAGCTTTAGCATAATAGACCTTTATTGTAGTCGGGAAACTGAGGGAGATTTCCACTCTGTCTGTTCACCAGGGGGAACAGAGGACTACCAGGACTTAATAAGTAGTGCTCATTTCAGGTATGAACTTCTACTGTATGTTGTGTGCACTTCTAACACAGCCCTGTTCTGGTTAGGTGTCATTTTCTTACCAGTTGCCTTCTGGGTGAAAAGGGACTGCTCAACAAAGACCGACAGAGAAGGTCATGGTCTTTGGGAGGGGTAAAAGCCATTGCCAGGTAGACATGTTTGCCCGGTATGAGATGTTTGTGTTCATTACCAAACGGCTCCACCCGAATGTTCTGGGGCTGGAGCTGGACCTCACTCCCGACTTTGGGGCTCACCATGAAGTCGTACCCCTATAGGATCAAGGTCTCTTCACGCCTCCAGGTCTGTCCTGTACATATGGCAACAATTACAATAAGGCCACACCCGACTTGACGGGCAGCTCCTTTTCCACATCCTCATAACCTCAGGATACTCAATATTCATAACCTCAGGAGAGAATACTCAAACAAGACAACATTAACAGTACAGACTGAATAAATCCTTACGGATTTGGCCTCATTATCAGACTTCATGTCTTTTAAGAGTCAATACAGAGTTAAGGAGACATGATGTGTCCAGAGCACGCTTGTCATCGGTCATCAAATGAATGAGTCATTATTGATATTAGCATAGAAGATTTTAGTTGAAGTATGTTAAATCCAAAAATACAATTATTAAATAGAAGTCTCTCTGGATAACAACATCTGCTAAATTATAAATATTCAAAATGTAAATTTAGGTGGCATATTCTATAATAAATGTAGAATTTGAAAATCTAGAATATGATGTGTCAGTATTATCTTAAAATATGTGTTCCTGTGTTTGTACAGGGTCATCCCCAGGGTTATTTTAACTATTTGGCATGGTGATTGGTCTATCCACCTTCATCAAGTGGAACAAGCTTAGAAAGGCCTTTTATTAAAATCCTTATCTCTAGTTATTAATTACAACTAAACGCTTAGGGAGGGAGAGAGGAAGTGTTGTTTTAGATAAGACATCAGAGCCTTGGGAACTGTGCAGCGTTCACTCAGAGTTCATCCCTACCCAATTCACTCTTCCACCATCCAATAGTCTGTAACTCCAGGGTGTAAGGACGTCTCTTCCTTGCGTTCGCTCTCCTTCCCCCTTCTCATTTAGTTGCCAGCTACTTTTAGATAGAAGAGAGTGGCCTTTTTTTCTCCCTCCCACAGACTAGATTAGACACAGTCCTTGGATTCTACCAGACTTTTTCCAGGGAGGTTAAGAGGACAGAAGAGGAACAACTTTAAAATTCTAATTTAGATGGCATGATGTTCTATTTTAATGTTCATTTTTTAATGGGATAAAATGAGAGCTGAAAAGCCATGACAATAATAAATGTTTGAAAAAGATAAGTGTCTGACATTATCTGACAATCTAGAATTGATTGCCCGTATAAGCATTCCATGGATGTCAGTGAAGCCGTTTGAGAGACGTGCTCTTATTCAGAGAGAATCAACTGTTTTAAAAAATTGAGTTCTGTCAGTGCTTGGCTTGTGAAAATAACTTTTTTAAAAGAAAAATTGTAATTTTTGTCTGTAAACATAATTCTTTTTAATTAATAACGTGAAATGTGTGACTGAGAACGCAAACGTTTTGTTTTCTTTGTTGGTTTTCATTTTTGTTTTCCCCTGGCATTCTCCTCAAGCAACAATGTTTGAATCAGGATTTAAACCTACAAAAGCCCGGGGATTGGATTTGAGAAATGTGACCTAGATAAAAATGATAACTTCATACATATTGCATAGTATATCTAGCCTCACAACCTTAGTTTAAACATTTTGTTATATTGTTGTATTATATTGTTTATTTTTAAAAATTGGGGGAAAAACACTGTTTAAAAAGCAAGATTGGAGTGGGTGATTGACCAATGTGAAGAAAATCTTAACAATATCTCAAATATCTTGAGTCAGAGACTTATATACAAATTCAAGACAACTTTGTAGAAGTTAGGTTTTAATTCAGTTTGCCAGAAAAAGGTCCCTAAACCTTTGTTTAAGACTTCAATATAGATGCACACTGGAATATTCAACTTCATTTTGTAACACTGACATTGGCCAAGTTACAACTGGATTCAACTAGTTATGAAGAACAACAAACCTGGGTGAGCAAAGCATTTCTGATCATAAAGAGCCAATAAAGCAGGAAAACCTGAGGGAGCCAATTGACTAATGGAGCTTCAGTTTTTAGGCTGCAGTCTGACCAACATGAGAGATTGCTAGAGCGCAATGTGAATAGAACATCCCTCCAGCAAGGACTCTACCCATCTGGGCAGTGCTTGGTCAATATGCGCAGGGCCGGCCCTAGCCTTTTGGGGACCCTAAGCAAAATTTGATTTTGGGGCCCCCTCTTTCCTATTGGTCCAGGGCTCACTAGCGGACTGGGGCCCCCTAGAGGTTGGGGACCCTAAGCGACCGCCTATGTTGCTTACGCCTTGAATATGCCCTGAATATGTGCCACCCCTTATAGGACTTCTGCTTACACCAGTTATAATGCAGATAAAGAACAAATCTGGGCTATACTGGAATGCAGTACTATAGACACTGTGCCTTTCGTGTGGCTGACATTTCTTTATGTAATGATTAGCACTATTAGAATATTCTCAGTGCTAAAAGATAAAAATGCTATAAACAAGTTGATTAAATTAGAATGTTTATTTGACTGCTAATTTACCTAACCATCGTTACATGATAGAAGAACACGAAACTCTCAAAATACAAACCCACTCCGAACACTGAACCCTGTGCAAACCAAACAAAAACCCACTGGGTTTAGACCCAATGCAGATTCAATTCAGTCAACCTGGGGTTAGATGTCCACATCCTCCACTGGCTGTCCAGCCTTCAACTTCAAAATCACCTGTCAGAAATAAAGGAAGAGTAAATCAGAGTGCAGGGACGTGTGCGTGCGTGTGTGTCTGTATGTGTGCGCACACACATAAAGGTGATACCACAAATTTTAAATTTGCTGACAGACGGCTAATGTCAGTACATTATTGCATTTCATAATACAACAACTCACAGCCACTGCTAGATTAATATTTACACATTCAGTATGTTAATGAATATATTAATGAACACTGTGTTTTAAATACCCTGAATGTCTACAGGCCTTAAAAAAGCTCATACTGGCAGCGACTAAAGAGCAAACAGAACAATGACTTGGCAAAACGCGAAACCGACATGCTAACAACTACGCCCCATGTTAAACTGATGAGGCACTTAAACCAGTTAGATGACATGACGCAACATTCTTCCAAGCTAGAAACAGCAACAACATCCATCCATGCATTCAAAAGGTTTGTGATGCGTTGGCCCAGCCATCTAATCCCTAGGCTGGCTGCCGCCCTGGGACACGCATCATCACATTCATGACAAGATTATGAATATAATAAAGTTAATGTGTTTCCAAGTTAATTAAAATACCACATTTGACGGCAAAGAAGAAAGTTAACATTTTTATTTTAACAAAAAATATTAACTCCACTACATAACGTAGGCTATTTCTATCTTTGACAGCTTGCCAGTCTTTCTATACCCCAGACAAAGAAATGTTACTCGCCGGAAAAAGAGGAGAGCAGGGAAGAAAAGAAAACTAACCTCTTTGAGCTGTGCTATCTCTTTACTCTCCAGGTTTCTTTGTGCACTGTTGGTTATGGCTTTCACTCGTGTGGCATAGCTAGAGGATCAAACGTATGAAACGGAGAGATGGTATGTGTTACATGACATCAACATACATCACTCAAAGGTAATCAGAAAGAACAACCGAAGTAAGGAACACTCTGAAATGGCAACTTTTAGTGCGTCGGAGTGCCATGCCACTATACAAACTGGTTACCTATACTCTGAATATTACCACAGTTTTAACAGGTTCCAGAGGCAGCCAAGAACAAATAGAGGAATGTGATTTCAGCATTTTTTTAACTGTACAGAACAAAAATATAAATGCAACATTCAACAATTAAAAATGATTTTACTGAGATACAGTTCATATTAGGAAATTGGTCAGTGTAAATCGTTTCATTACTGGGTATTCAGTTGGTTTCACATGAATAGGAATACAGATATGCATGTATTGAATTTCTACAGTAGAATCCTTTTTCGGGGCATGAGACACTTAGCATATCGCATTTATATTTTTTGTTCAGTCTACAATATTATGGGTTTAGAATGGGCCATTTAGGGCATACATTTTTCTTTCGATATAGTGTTTTAGAGATGTTTTTCAGTGTGTACGTTTCAGTGCATGTGTTTTTGAAGGTTTTCTCACATCAGGGAAGTAAGAGTTTCTTCCAGGTTGCAGTCACAGGGTGAGACGTTAACGATCATGAGTGTCTTGGCGTTGCCGCCCAGAGAGTCCTGCATAATCTGGGTGAGTTTGCTGTTCCTGTAGGGGATGTGGGCCAACTCCAAAGACAAGGCAGAGATCACATCTCCCAGAGCACTCAGAGACTTGTTAATCGAGGTAGCTTCCTATAAAGGCAGAGTGAGGGAGGGGGGTAGTCAGCAAGAATATCCATGGGGAAAAGGTAATGTTATTTGTAAGGAGTCAACAGACATCAGTGACTGTGAAAATAAGGCTGTATGACAGAGTTATAAAACGTAGTAACCTTGAGCTGGTCGTCTCTGGCCCCAGTCTTGGCTGCTCTCTCGCTTCCTGCTAGGTCCACCAGGCTCAACTTCCCAAAGCTCACGCTCCCATTTGTTAGATTTCTGCTCTCCAACATGATCCCAATGATCAGGTGTGACCGGGAGCTCTCCACATTCATCTCTGTAACAACCACACAGGGAAGGGAGAGGGAAAGTGAGTCATTTCAATCTCTTCTTAACGTAAATATTTATGTATTCATTTGCTGTTGACTCCATTTTCAGACTGCATCATTTTTTTTCAAAACAGCATCATGACACAAGGTCACATTATGATGCATGGTAAACAACATGAACCCCGTGAACTCCTGTCACGTCCACTTGGCAGTGCTCCCTCTCTGAGCCTGGATGTGTAAGTTAGCACCTAGCATCCACTAACTCTCACTGTGACTAAACCAATCCATCCAAACCCTTTAACAGAGCCCTTTTGGAGTGGGCCGTGAGCATTTGGACGTACTGGTGGCTGTGATATGGCGGCTGGCGCAGGCCTGTTGAAACATGGCGAAGAGCTCCCCGGCGCTGGAGGCCTCCTTTGTCTCTGCTCCCTGGGCAAACACAAGCCCCTTTCTGTTCCTCTTAATCTCCACCCGCCTGCTCAGGGCTTCAGCCCCACTCACAAAGAGGTCCTGGAGCCGGTCGTTGTATAGCTCCAGCATATAGGCCGAGACCTAGGGAGGGAGGAGCATGAAGAGGAGAGGGAGGAGCATGAAGAGGAGAGAGAGGGAAAGAAAGGTGGAGAGGGGAGGAGCAGAAAGGATGTCCTTTTATATTTACCATAAGGTTTACTTTGTTCTATGTACACTCCTAGCTCAGAAATACTTCTCAGCTCTCACCTTGCACTCAAACTTTGTTGCATTCTCCTGGATAATGTCAAAAATGGCATTGAATGCTCTCGGCATGATGCCTGGGTTCCTCTGGTCTCTGTCACCCACCATAGAAAAGGTCTTTCCAGAGCCCGTCTGACCATATGCAAAGATGCACACATTGTAGCCGTCGATGGCTGACTGGATCAGCCTAGAAACAAGACAAACACACATCAAGATGCATGATGCCCTCAAGGGCTACTGTGGGATAAATCTACCAGGGGATTTTGGTTTAGTTAAACAACAAGATGTACAATAGGCTGGTATTGTACATATAGACATTTCAATCACATTGAGACTAGAATAGTCCACTTCAGTCATTGACCATTTACAGTTTCACTATACAGTCATTGACCAGTCTTTGACAATTGGAGTAATTTAACTTGCCGTGTTAATACAGTTTGTTGAATTAAGTAGAAGGGGCTTGTGATGGGCTTTGGCAGAAGCTTTGAAAGGGGTGGATATCTCCTTTAGACATATTGGAACATCACCTGTTGATGTCCTGGAAGACATCTTCCTGGGAGCTCTCCTCACTAAATACCTGGTCAAACTGGAACTCTCTTAGCCCCCTTGGGGTTACCACAGAAACAGAATATTGGTCTAGACACTCCACAGCGATGGCACCTCCCTGGGCAGTCTCCGCCCAGCTCATGGGTCGTATCCGACAGTACACGCGAATTTTACCTGCAGTAAGAAAAAACAAGGCAGATAATATTGTGTTGTGGCACCAAAACAACAGTTGAAATTTAATCATTCACAAAGATAGATACCCACCTTTCATATCATTCACTATGTTGTAGTACTTCTTCCTCATGATCCTTTCTGAAGTGTAGTTCTCTACGAGTTGCCTATTCTCCTCCCTCAACTGTTTCATCTGCCCACAGGGGATAGAAAACACAAACTGAGTACAGTGACACTGAGTCAACCAATGTTGAGACAACCAACACTGAGACAATAAACATTGAGACAATCAACCCTGAGACAACCAACAGTGAGACAACCAACAGTGAGACAATCAACAGAAAGACAATTCACATAGACAACAAACGTTGAAACGACCAAGGGGGCATTCAGAGTGAATGAGATCCCTAAACACCTCCATAACCCTGTTATGAATAATGCTTGTTTGGTTGTCAGGTCACGTCTGTTACTAGACATACATGTTGATGTTTTATCTAGGTAGCTATGGGATAGTCACCCCACATCCCAGTCCCTGCTTGGACAGCTCACCTGGTCTTGCAGGATTAAAAATTGCTGGCAAACGCTTTTCACTCCCTCGCCCTTCACCAAAATCTCCTCCAACTCTGGAGCTATGACACAGAGAGAGTGGGTATGGGAGTACATTATGGGTGGGGCTCTAATATGGTGCAGGGTTGCGTTACATTGAAATGGAGTTCAATCAATTCAGGAAATGAAAAAAGCAACAAAGAAAACAACTTGACCATTATCAGTTATCAGAATATCAGTTTGCTTCCTGAATTGACTGACATTCGCCATATCATGCTGAGAAGTTATCTGTTTCCATGTAGATAAAATATACACACCTAATACTTTGAAGCACTATGAGATGTGCAAGAATATACTGTGTTTGTGTTGTAACAAAAATACATAAAATAGCATTTGGAAATGGATGCATGACCGTATGTACACTGCTTACTGTCTACAGAGGTTTTCTGGTACATAGTAAGTATACTATATAACAAAAGACATATCTCGGTTGTTTGTGATTGGTTACTGCTTTTTTGTAACCACATCGAAATGACATATTTGGTTTGATACGCCACATGAGGGGTGCAGTACTACAGAAGATATATGACATTTGCCTGCGTTGTTACAATAGTGTATTTGTTATGAATAGAAAACATATCTAGTATCAATGATGCCCATTCACACACACAGACACTCACACATCTATTACATTACCAGAGAGAGAAGGACTGGCCCCAACTCTGATACAGTCCAAAGCCATCTGGGTAATCTCACATTCTCTTAGTGTCTCCTGTAGCAACAGTAATTTAGAGGCACGCTCATTTGATGAGTCCAACCTGTGGTACAGAACATTACAAGAGAGGTATTTGTTTGTCATTGTATCTACAGTGTACATAACAGGGGCTAGGTGTTTGGCTAGCTATGGTCAAGTGATTCCACTCAGATTTGATTGAAAAAGGTGTTGGGTTTAAAATGTACCACAAACCCACAGCATAATCCTTAACTTAACCAACCCTATTTAGTTTCTACATTCAACCCAATCACTTATCCTAAACTCATATCTTTAGTATGGTTGAAGACTCAAGCCTAACCCTAGCCTTACCCTTAACTCTTCTCCTTGTTTCGTGCCCATATCCTGCTTCAACCCTTAAGCCCTAACAGTTTTAGCATAGTCACCTCATCTGAGGTTTGATTAAGAGCTGAGGACTGAATTACGAGATATGTAGCTAGTCTGAAATCCATGATATCAAAATGAATCATGTTTGGGGCTATTCAGTGTTTGTTTGCATTGTCTCCAAACGTCAGAGTAAAATAAGTCTATATTTTGGTTCAAACCTATCCCCGATATTTACCCGGACTCTCACCCTGACCCTAGCCTGATCTCCATAGCTGCAACCCTAAAGTCAACCCTAACTCTAACCTACTGTGACTGCTTGCCTAAACATAACAAGAGATGTTTCAGCCCTTCAGGCAGAGTCCTCAGAGCAAATTTAAATTTAAAAGACAATTGCACTGAAAGATAAACAGTGGGACCATCCAGTTATACAGCTAAAAATAAAACAAACATAAGTCAAAGTAAGACAAGTCAAATGTTTTAGTACGTATAGTCACCATTCTGGGTCAGGATTGTCTTCATCTTTGCGGTTGGTGTCATCTTCAGTCATTTGTGACATATGGTCAAGATTGTCTCTTGCTTGGGCCAAGGCCACACAGTTCTCCTCCAACATGTGGTCAAGAAGGAGCCTCGCCTCGCTCACTTTGCTACAGACACGATGCGCCTAAGACAAATTGTCACACAAATGATGCTAGATTAAGCCTGACACAGATTAAGCCAGACAGATTAAGCCTGACACAGATCAAGCCTGACACAGATCAAGCCTGACACAGGTTAAGCCTGACACAGATTCAGCCTGACACAGGTTAAGCCTGACACAGGTTAAGCCTGACACAGTTTAAGCCTGACACAGTTTAAGCCTGACAGATTCAGCCTGACACAGGTTAAGCCTACACCTGGTTAAAAAAACATTGTCTATTGAGATTCTCCACTGAACGGGTTTATTAGTCCAGGACTATATTTACAATGACATAAGGGAATATGCTTAAACTTGTGGACCAGTTTGAGGTCTGGGTTTCTAAGACTGGGACTGTTTAACGGAGATGTTTCCATACTGCCCCACCTTCTCAACGACAGTGCGGAGCAGGACAGCACACGGGGGCTGTGCCACAGGGATTGGTGGTATGGGTGTCTGCTCTGCGTCCAGGAGCTCAGTAATCTCCCGCTCCCTCTTATACAGGCTCTCCTTCAACTCCTCCAGACGGGCTTGGGCCCCCTCCAGTGGCAGCTCTGTGTCACTGCACCCCTATGGACGTCAAAGCCTGCTCAGTGCTGCCCCAACACTGCACTCCACTGTACCTTGCTTACAGCCATTAACTACTATTTTAAGGGTCAGATTGCTCTACCCCACAATCCTGATCATGAAAACAATCTAACTCAGTTTCTGTGAGTTGGGTGAACTTATGTGAACTCTTCTTAAGAGTGAAAACGAATATATAGTATATACACAACTAGCTACCTCAGTTTGCTGGACAGGACCATAGACATTATCTAAGGCGTGACCCGCTTCAGTGGAAAGGACTTGCTGTTGGTTCTCCACCTGTGGGGAGGTCTTGAGCATCTCCTGGACTTTCCCCACCTCCGCTCTGGCCATCTGCAGCTCCTGCAGTGCTATTCACCATTGTGAACCATTAACAGCAGATATGACCCTGTTATAAATATGTTGCACACAGCTGGTAATAACAGGTCTCCGTCAGCGCAGCATAATGACCCCTAGGACGATACCTACAACTCAGGAAGCAATTCTTCTATCTCCAACACACACACACACACCAACACACTGACACACAGAAACA
>JACXGI010014964.1:6368-18265 GCA_016801175.1 Esox masquinongy | reverse complement strand
AGCGCTGGACGGGTGGTGCAGGTTGAGGAGGTTCAGGAGATGTGACACCCACTCCTCAGCATCATTCATTTACAGGGATTGGAGTCCGTAGCCGTCATCACCTCGGTGAAAACTTCAGACAACATTATATTATTCAATATTTAAATCAACTTTAGCTCCCTGGCATTACTGTGCCCATCTACAAACTGTTTTATTTCCGGGTCTCTAACCCTGTGTTTCCTTCTCTTCTCTGTACCTTTTCCAGGAACCATCCTCACTTGTCCCATTCACTCTCTTTTCGTCTCCTCTCTACATCTACTGCAAAAGATGACTAAAAAAATAGATGCACACATGCAGTATGTACTAATTTCTGCATCAGCTATATGCATGTCTACATTACTGGTCTGATTCTATCTACTGTGTAAATCTTCAGTATTGGTCAGGTCCTATCTGCTCTGTAAATCTACAGGACTGTTCTGGCTCCGTCTACTGTGTAAATTTACAGTACTGTTCTGCCTCTGTCTACTCTGTAAATCTACAGTACTGTTCTGATTCTACCTGCAGTGTAAGTCTATGGTACTGATCTGGTTCTATTCTGCTGTGTAATTCTTCAGTCTCATTAAATCATAACATACTCAGGACCTGGCCAGCAAAAATTGTCCACACGCACAGACACACACACACACACACACGTGTACACACACAGAAGTGGATGTAGAACAAGATATGTCTTTGATGCCTTGCTGCTGCAGGGACAAGCAGGGCATTGTGTGTGCTGTGGGCAGTGATCAGAGCCTGGCCAGGTAACATCCTTTCTGGGCCAGACAGTGCTGTTGTGATGATAGGCGTCAGTGTATGCGTTTACATATGGAGATTGATCAGAATGTGTAGAGATGTATGTCACTGGGGATCGGAATGTGTGTGTGTGTGTGTGTGTGTGTGTGTGTGAGAGAGAGAGAGAGAGTGTGTCTGTGTGTCTGTAAGGTAGTTGGTTTTCCGTGCCATCATGGATACCTTCAGTGCAGTCTGTCTCTCCTCTCTTCACCCTCCTTTACAGACACTTTCGCACAGCAGACTTTTTTATCCAAGTGTCAATTCCGTGTGTGTGTGTGTGTGTGTGTGTGTGTGTGTGTGTGTGTGTGTGTGTGTGTGTGAGAGAGTGAGAGAGATACAGTAAAACAGGATAAGAGAGACTGCACTGAACTCATCCAAGATTCTACCGTCAGATTAGGTGCTGGCACAGAAAACACACAACCACACACACCCACACACTCTGGTCCAACCTCCTTGCCCTGCTCCAGCCCCTGTCATCACCTCCCCATCACTCCTTTCTCAGGGGACCGACGTGTTCAACAAGGGGATTTTATTCAGACCTCCATATCCCTCCACCCCCCAACACACCGCACGGCTCCAGCCAGACTCAGAGTGTTCCCATAGCCTATAGCGGGATCGCAGAGAACTTATTTCCATTCAGAACAGTGTGGAGTGTGGCTAGAATATACCCAGGAGACCTGAGCAGAAAGAGCACATTTCACAGATTACTTTCAATCACGCACACATGCAGGGATGTG
The DNA here is from genome assembly GCA_016801175.1 of Esox masquinongy. Classification (NCBI taxonomy): domain Eukaryota; kingdom Metazoa; phylum Chordata; class Actinopteri; order Esociformes; family Esocidae; genus Esox; species Esox masquinongy. Next base: position 16,715 of record JACXGI010014964.1, on the reverse strand, counting down.
GTTAGACAAATACACATACACACATGCACACACAGTACGAGCTCTCATTCTCTGTCTCAGAAAACAAAGACATGTATGTCCTCCAAATCTCCCCGCGTCGTGAACCAGACATCCTTTTCAGCTCTCTCCTTCTCTTCTCTTAACAGAATGCATCTTCTTCTGCAGTGCAGCCGCAGCAAGTCAGTGCCACAACCGGGGTCAGGGCCTGCGTTAAGCTTTTCATAATGTCTGGACCTCAACTAGGGCTTTAGCATTGGAGGAGTTGTAGTTCTCATGTTTGGGCGATTTGGGAGATTTTTGTATTGGGACAGTTCGAATTACAGTTTGCTTCATTTAATGGTACTAACTGTTATTCATTCACTTACAATTAAAGGAATGGTAAGCAATGAATGAATGAGTTAGTGAAATATAAAATAGAATATATTAATGAATTAACAAATGCATGTATACAGGATTTGGAGTGGTATTAGATAGACTGAATAAATAAATGAATGAAAGAACATATTAATCAATACATGAATTAATTTAACTTTTTGTTTCCTTTCAGAGGGCAGGCAACAGTGACACAGTTAACAAGTTGTCATATATCAGGGATCGATTTTAGAAAGGCCTCCTCCTGTGAAGTTTGAACGGCCTCCTCGTCATGAGTTGGAACGTCCGCCTCCTTTTGAGTTAGAACGTTCGCCTCCTGTTCTGATGACTCCCACGTCTCACCTAAGGTCAGTGGGAGGGAAAATATATGCATGCAAGCAAGCACACACACACACATAGACCAAATAGAGAATCACACCTGTCATTGTGGGAGGGCTATAGGAAAGCAGACCACTTACAAACAATGAACACAGAACCCCTGTTCTCTTTCTTAACTCTGCCAGGTTAGAGGGAAGACAGTTGTATGGGGAGTCATATCTGAGGGACAGTCATCTGGAGCTGCGGTGTCATTAGGACAAGGACAGGTTGCCAGGTTAGAGGGAAGACAGTTGTATGGGGAGTCATATCTGAGGGACAGTCATCTGGAGCTGCGGTGTCATTAGGACAAGGACAGGTTGCCAGGTTAGAGGGAAGACAGTTGTATGGGGAGTCATATCTGTGGGACAGTCATCTGGAGCTGCGGTGTCATTAGGACAAGGACAGGTTGCCAAGTTAGAGGGAAGACAGTTGTATGGGGAGTCATATCTGTGGGACAGTCATCTGGAGCTGCGGTGTCATTAGGACAAGGACGGGTTGCCTGGTTGGAGGGAAGCAAGCAGAACCGAGAGGGAGATGTCTTCCTAATGACTAGACAGCCTCTCAGAGAGAATCAATGGTGGGTGATTAAGACCAGGTTGGTTGCCAGGTTGGAGACAATGTGTCAGAGCAGGAGGGCAGAGAGAGAGAAGCACAGTGGTGTCATTATATTTAATGAAGGATGAGATGGGAAACAGCCTCAGGGTGTCTCTTAAAGAGGGCAGAGGACTCTGACTGCTCAGTCTGCAGACCAAAGACAGCAGAGTGCAGGCTAGAAAGAGCATCCATCTGACTTAGGGGTCATTACAGTTTATGTGTGTTATTTTTATGCTACACCGGTGTGAGATGAGGTTTACTGGTGGTCGTGTTCTAGGGGAGTTTACAGACGTATGTCTGTGTCAATGTAAGTGTGTATGAGTGAGAGCTATATATGTCCCAAGGCCTTTTGTTTCAAATGAGTTTGTTTCAAAAGAATCTCCATTTGAATTTACTTAGCTGCTCCACAACATTGTCTCCTCATCTGTATGTGTGTTTGTGTGCTCATGCTTGTGTAGTGTATCTCTGTGAATGTGAGGCCTGCACATAGCTTGCTGAGCTCTGAAGTGACATGTTGGGAATCTCTGACACCAGGCTATGGTCCCTGTCAAGGTTTCCATCCAGTTTCTTTTTGTTTGGGGGGTGGGCTGAAGTTAATACTCAAAACAGGTGTGCCAAGTGGATTTGCAACCCCACAGTCATACCATGATGATGAAGGACATTGTGCGTACAACATGGTGACCATTGACACAATACAAGACTCACTGTGTCTGAGTTGTCTATCTTCTCACTATGACGTCAACTGGGAGAAGCTAAACTATTTCAGATGATGGTTTTCAAGATTTTTATAACTATTTTGTTTTAAGAACAGACACACATTCTATTTCAATGTGTCATGCATCTTGCACTGTTCTCTCAAATGCTTGGGCAATGACACATTGTGCAACTCAAGTTCCTGCTGTCTTCCAAGTTTGTTCTTTGTCTGGTAAATTCTTCTCTTCATTATGTCAACAGATTATAAACTGTTTTAATTAAATTCATTGTTGTCTACATTGCCATGATTAGATATGTATTATCGCGGTGGAAGATGTTGTCTGGGTTGTCATTTAAACGTCATTGGTACTTGCAATAAACCAGCCGGGGTATACTAGCATTAAGTGTGAAAGTGTATAGGTAATTGTTTTACCAAGCCTTAACTGTTAAAAAAAACAACCTCTTCCCTACACGAATAATGAGGTAGCTATTCAGCGAACCTAAAAAAAAGCACAAGCATAATGATTGATAACATTTGATTTTAGTTAGTAGTTTCCTCAGCTGATGCTGATACAATTATGAGACCTCGATCCTCGCTATAGTTCTGCTGAGCGGGTTTGGCTAGGAGGGAGCAGTGGCGAGGGTCTCTGAAAACAGAATTGGAGATGGCGCTGTGTACAGTGTGAGCGAGTTAGCAGCCAAAGTTTGCATAGCGCAGGAAAGTTCTCAGGAGGCGACCCGTGATTCTAACAAGAGTTTTCTACTCACGTTACCCGGGCTGGGGACACTGCGTTTTCTGCACAAAGGTTTAATGGACACTTTGAATGGATTATTTCTAACGGAATACCTACATTAAAGCCAGGAGTTTCTGCTACGGTTCTTTGCCTGTTGTGCAGTGCTGTAGTTTCAATGGGCTATCTTATCAGAGTAGCCTATGCTGAACGCGATACGCTGTCTTGTTACATTGCCCACTTTGTTTAAGGTGTCCGTTGTGAGAATGTATTACCGCTTTTGGTATTATGGCATGTAGTCTGTTTTGTTTTGAGAATTATGAACGACCCCCGTGACAAGGATTTAATAACGATTTCTCGGAAACACCGACTCATGGCTGCTGCAATGCCCGGGGACGAGAGCCCCCTGCCCGGCAAAACTTCCAAAGCTGATCGGAATGGAATAGGACTGGTTCACTGTTTTATCTGTGGAAGCGGCGTTTCGCCTGGAAAAGAATTGAGATTACAAGTTAAATATCCAAAAGAAAACTGTCCGTTTTTCCCGTTCTTGCAAAACCAGGAGCCAGCGCCTGGGGCATGTGAAGTCAGCCCTGATGGACACGCTCTAGTGTGCGCGGTGTGCCACTGTTTTCTAGGGGAGCAGTGGAACTCGTTCGAGCGTACCCGGACACCCATAGAAAAGCGCATGTACTGGCTGAAGAGGCCGTACCAGTGCGACTCTCGGCGGATACCACAAGAGTGGAACCTATCTTACGACCTGGAGCGGAGAATCAGTGTCAGCAGCCAGAATTACGATGGGAACGAGTCAGATTTCTCTTCTTTCTCTGAAAACGATAACATGTCAGACCAAGAGCTGGATTTAGTAGACCGCGCAGCCATAAGCAAGGATAAATACAGAGCATCTGGCGGCAGCAACAGTAAAACGTCTAAAGCCGGTAACAGAAAGAACAACAACAGTGTTATCAGTGTTAAAAACAGCCCTGACACTCAACATGCTATCCGCTATCCCGTGGGTCTGTACGGGGCACAGGAGTCGCCGAAATCAGATAGCACGTCTAGGCGCGGTGGCAAAATGATGAATCATGTTTCTCAGTCATCAGTGTCTCTGGCCCAGTCCCAAGAGAGTGTGTCCCAGAGGTGTTATGACATCCCTCACGCCGAAAAACCTGTGCAGGACAACGGAATTATTATGCGTAACAGGCAGTGGCTAGCGGGAGGGAATGTCAGAATCACGGACCCGCGCCAGATCCAGCGTGCTGCAGAAAGCAGCTGTAGCGCTGCCAGGCATCCCTCCCTCATGTTCCGCCAGAAAGGAGAGGACCAAGCTGACGCAGCTGTCGCGCTGTCACCTGTTGACGCCGCTGTCACCTCCAGGCGCAACGCGGCACCCCTCAGAGAAAATGATCCGGGCAGATGTACCGCCTCTGACAACTCTGACAACGACTACGAGATCAATATAACTAGTTATGACGACGGTGAGGTGTTTGAAGCAGCTGGCAGCAGCAGAGGGAGGGCAGTGACCCTGCTGAGACCACCCAGGGACGCTGCAGGGAGGGTCATTGCCATGCCCCAGAGAGGTGCCCAAAGGAGCCCCAGTCCGGAGGAGTGTGTATGTTACATCTGCGGCAGTGGGCTGAGGCTGGGCGGAAGTTTCCGTGTGTGTGTACAGAAGCAGGAGAGGGCCGCCAGTGAACCCTTCTTCCCCTTCTTGTGGTTACACAGCCCCCCCCCTGGCGCATTGCCCCTCACCCCGAGGGGCACCACCCTGGTGTGTGCCAGCTGCCACACCTCCCTCATGCAGCAGTGGCAGGGCTTCCAGCTGGCCGACGTGCCCGTCCTCCAGCGCCTTTACGTGGTTCCCCTCAACCAGGGTTCCCCCACCCCTGCAGCAGCCCCGGGCCACCCGACCATCCTCACTCCCCTGGAAAGGCACTCCACAGAGCCCACGGAGCGCATGCCCGAGTCCCAGGCTTCCCGGGAGGCCTGTTTCCTCTGTGGCCAAGAGTGCGGACGGGATGTAAGGGTGGCATATGCGCGGGCTGGTGTGGGCAAAGCCCGCGGTGCCATGTACTTCCCCTTCATCAACCTGCTGCCATGCCCCCCCGGCGCCCAGGGGGTGAGGAACGGACGAGTGAACTGCTGCCCTTCGTGCCACTCCATCCTGGAGGAGATCTGGGGGGCGTACCGGCTCAGCCTCAGTGAGGACCTCATCACCTCGGTCACCTCCTTCCTGGGGCGGTACCACACATCACTGGCCATGGGGGGAGCCGCAGTGGCCCATTCCCAAATTGGGGTGTCCTGCCCCTCCTCCTCTGGCCATGTGGCGTGTGTGTCAGTCTGCTACCTGTGTGGGGCGGAGCTGGGGACCGGCGGGGAGTTCCAACTCCACATTAACCCACCCGGGCGCTGTGGTGAGAGGGAGCCCTTCTTCCCCTTTCTGACCGTTCACTCCCCCGCCCCCCGCGCCAAACCAGCTGACGCCACCGGCCTGGTTTCGGCCTGTGCCCTCTGCTACCACGACCTGCATGCCCAGTGGGCTCAACACGAGAGCCAGGTTCCAGCCACCTCCGGCCCCACGGCACCCGGCCCAGGACAGGCCTCCTCTTCCTCCCTCCAGCCGGCCAGCTCCCCCTGGGCCAGACAGTACAGCTGCGAGGCCTTCGTGTGTTTCTTCTGCAGACAGGAGCGGAGGCGTCAGGGGGGACTGTGTGCGGTCACGGTGGCCAGGCTGCCGGTGTTCCTGTACGCCCCTCGCGGACGCCGCACCCTCCTGGTGGATGATGGGAGGAGGCTGGTGATTGGCTCGTGTGTTGAGTGTAAGGCCATGGTGCTGGCGGGACAGAGCATGCAGCTGGAGAAGGAAAGGAACCGGGAGGTTCTAGGAGACAGGGGAACAGGGACAGAGTCCCCTCCCACTTCCCCCACCTCACAACCCATACACAAGGTAGGACCCGAGTGTCCGTCTTTTCCCTTCACAGCTCCAAAACCAGGTCGTCCATCAGAGTAGGGGGCCACCTATGGGGGGGGGCGGGGGGGGGGGCTAACCACATAACATGTTTTCATTTGTATTTTGAGAAAGCAAAAAATGCTTTCTGATCTGTGGAAAAATGAGTAGAGGTATATACTGATATTCAATTGCTACATGTTCTCATCACCATATGGTAAGATGCAAATAGTTGCACAAAACATGGTTCTGAACTAATTCTAAAAATTTTTTTTTTTTAATTCTCTACAAACCATGGCATGACCTTGTTGGACATACCTGTCAACAAGACATGGGCCCATTTAAAGGTTTTGTTGTGCGGATCAAGTCTCGCTCAGGGCCTGTAATTCCCTGGAGCCAACCCTGCTCTGCACACATTAGTTTATATGTGAGACAGTAAGGGATGTAACGTGTAATGCTCACTCAACAACTTGAGATGTTGCTGATGAGGCTATCCAGCCGGTACCTTCTATATATCTCCACCAGTTAGAACGTTGTCAAGAGGGTGGTCACCTGTGCTGCAAAGCACAGGATCGCTGGCTTGGTCCAGATGGGACGGTCGGTCAGTGGAGGAAGCAATACTGTTAGCATTACCATGTATCATTAGCATGCATTATCACATATGCAATCAGATACTTGGCTTGGGTACATATGTTTCCAAAGCAGGCAGATGTTTCATTCTGAAAGTTGACTGTTGTGAGTGTGCTGTATATTTTGGTGGCGTATTATATTTTTCAGAAGATTCTGTGCTATTTGATGACTGTTAGTGGTTCATCTGAGGTTTGAAGTTTTTTTCCAGTCATATCACTTTGCAAGCTTTGTACACAGAGCAGTTTGTGTGTGTCTGCTGGTAGGTTGGGTACATTATGGGCCAGTGAGATTATTGCATTATGAGTAACTGCAGTGAAACAGTGGGAACTGAAAGTTGAGTTTGGGTTCTTAATGGTTATGTTTGTGTGTGTTCTTCCAGCTCTCTGTGTCTGGCAGGAGAGTTAAGAGGGCAGGCAGGGGGTCCATACTGAACTGGAGGCCATCATTAAACAAACAAATATTCAGATCACAACTCTCCTAGTACCACAAAGAAAAAGGCTGACCTCCCTTTTCTCTTGTGTATGCATGTGTGTGTGCAAATGTATGTATCAGATGTATGTATCTGAATGTCAGAAACAGCCACAAACCCTTTATTGGAGTGTGCGGAGAGATTGTCATAATACATAATCCATGATACATATAGCTTACCCTAGTCATGGGCATAGCATCTGCTCTAGCCGTGCTCATAACATTTGCCCTAGTCATGTCCATTACGTCTCCTCTAGTCATGCCCATAACATTTGCTCTAGTCATGTCCATAACATCTCCTCTAGTCATGCCCATAACATCTGCTCTAGTCATGTCCATTACGTCTCCTCTAGTCATGCCCATAACATCTGCTCTAGTCATGTCCATTACGTCTCCTCTAGTCATGCCCATAACATTTGCTCTAGTCATGTCCATTACGTCTCCTCTAGTCATGCCCATAACATCTGCTCTAGTCATGTTCATTACATCTCCTCTAGTCATGCCCATAACATCTGCTCTAGTCATGTCCATTACATCTCCTCTAGTCATGTCCATAACATCTGTGGCGGAAACTGGAGATGTTATGGTCTCACAAATGTTATTGTGTGTGTTTATTCAGTGCTGATGTCACTGCTGTTAGTCCAGTCTAGGTGGTCCAGATGGGAGACCTCCTCTGAAGGGAAACCTGCATGTTCACTCTCTCATGAAGGAAAATGACAAGGAGAATGACATGATCTGTAGTGATAGACAGTGTTCCATGGGGGCCACAGGAGCAGTTATGTTTCTATTCATTAGACAACTACCTCGGAAATATAACCAATAACCAGCGTGGAAGAAGCATGTGATCATAGTACAGGTGGAATAGGAGGGAGGTGGAGATATCTGTAGATCGGAAGGAGAGAAAGTGTGTGGAAAGAGGGTAGGGGTCTGTACATGATCTACACAGCTGATGAAGGTATTCCATTTTAGTTTTCTACAATGTTTACCTTGATATAGTGACATACAGCTTTTCTCTCTCTTTGACTGTCTGCCATGGTGCTGGCATTCTATGGGGCAGAGGGTGTTACTGAGGTTCTGTTGACTAATAATCTAATCTCAGTAATGGGAACATGTTGCAGAAGGGAAGGGAAGCCATCTGTGGGTGTCATTCACACTCTGCAGTCTGAGAGTGACGGGAGCACAAAGCTGTCTCATGCTCTTTAGTCTGTCTGTCTGTCTCTCTCTCTCTCTCTAACACACACAGTCTAGTTGTCCAGTCACACTGCTTGGCTGTGATATTCAGGTTACAGATCAGATCACAAACCCAGAGTTCTCTAGATTAGGATCCCATGCAGGCCAGGCTTAGTGTGATATGTGTGTCTTTGTTTGTGTGTGTGTGTCTGTGTTAGAGCAATGTGTGTGTCTCTGTTTGTCTGTGTGTGTCTGTGTTAGAGCGATTTGTGTGCGAGGGCCAGAGTGTGTGTGTCTGTGTTAGAGCGATGTGTGTGTCTCTGTTTGTCTGTGTGTGTCTGTGTTAGAGCGATGTGTGTGCGAGGGCCAGAGTGTGGGTCATCCGGGGGGGGGGTGAACAGGTGCTGTGTTCACCAGTGAAATGCTATCTGCCCCAGAGAGGAACTGTCAACGCTTCAATGTGACCAGAGGATCTCCCATCTGTTTCCGTTGACCCTGTCTCTATCATTCCCTCTTTTTCCCTCTTCTCTCTCCTGCCCTCCCCTCTCACTTTTTGATTCTCTTTCCTTCCCCCTCCCCTCTGGCCTCCCCTGTCCTCCCCTCTCCCTCCTCGATGTTCTTTGAAAAGCAGGAGAGGAGAAGTAAACAGAGGCAATGTAGAGACAAGATTTGTATTTTCTTCAAAATAATCTTCTGTGTTTCTCTATGTCTGTGCATATGTTTATACATGTTTGTGTGTGTGTATACTGTTATGTACTTAAAATAAGGGAAGTTAAGCTTCTTTGTCAAGCTCTACATAGGCTAATGTCTAACCAGCCCATGAAATGAGAGCTAGTGGGTTAGTAATAGTAATTATCATGTTAAATATAACCGTCTGACTTCGCTGTAGTTTAATCATATCTGATCCCATTGCCATGATTGGCCAGCCATTCATGGAACAAGGGTGGTCCCATCAATTCTGGCCAAAAGTATTTCGTAGAACAACTTTCTTCCAGTTGACTACTGATTTTAAATAATAATAAAAAAAAATCTAAGTTCTTTCAGTTTATTTCATTGCGTAGGCTTTTGTCAAGCCGCTGTAAGTGAAATGTAGTAGTAACCACGACTACCATCACTAAAGCTGCCACCCTCAACACTGTCAACTGTCTCTTCCTGCCCCATGTATGCAGCCTTGACATCATTTTGTATTTTAATTCTGTAGCACAGTGCCCCCCACCCTTTCAACTTTCAGACCTTTTTCCCTACCAGCCACATGCTGACTCACACCACAGCAGGCCACCAGGTCATCCCCAGGTCCCAGTTCCAGAGCTTTGGTGAAATGGCCTTCTCCAGTGAGGCCCCTAAGCTCTGGAACACCCTCCCACACACACACATCACCTGCTCGCTCACTCACACGCACTGTACTGCGTGGTTCCCTTCTCTATATCTCTGTACTTTTCGCTTTTTCTTTCTGTCTGTCTGTTTCTCTCTCGCGCTTCAAAAGCAGACCAATAAAGAACGAGGCAGAAAGCGCATTCTTAATTGGTCTGCTTTTGGCTTCTGTTGTTGTTTGTTTCATTTCTACAATTGTGAAGTGAGTTTGGCAACTGATGTACAGGAAAGTCTCATGTATTTAATTCAAATACAAAATGAAATCACAGTTTGAGTGACCAGTCAAAGCTCTCCTTAGCTTCCAACCCCAACTGGATTGGCTGACACTGGCTGTTTATACCAAGCACTGCTGACCTTGTTTGCTAGCTATTTTGCACTCACATGAGGGTGGCGGAGCGTGGCCAGACGACTGCTGTATCACAGATGTAAGGAAACCAACACACACCAAGGAAAGTGAGATCCACCTGAATGGATGTGTTATGTCTCTGACGTCAAGCTCAATGTCCCACTCCGCTCTCTGGATCCACAACATGAGATCACCCACAAACCTGTGTGTGTGTGTTTATCTTTGTACGGTGGTCTGTTGAGGCTCTGTTCAGTGTCGTTGAGTGTTACTGACCCGTACTGGAGACAGGTTATATAGTGTGCCACAGTTTGTGTGTCTGTTCAGACACACAAAGGCTTCTAATGTGTGTCAGGCTATGGTTTATACAGTTGTGTCTATGTGTGTTTGTGTGTGCGTGGGTATCCTTGCGTACGTGTGTGTATTCTGTGTGGTTTGGTTAGAGTGTGTTCTCACTGCACGGCCCATATCCTGTGAAGGAGGTATTTGCTGTCACAGGAAAAACATGCCGGCATCCTGACACTGTCGCCTAGGAAGATTTATTACAGAGAGGATAAGGGCGAGAGTTGGGAATGGGGGAGAGAGAGAGTTGGGAATGGGGGAGAGAGAGAGTTGGGAATGGGGGAGAGCGAGAGTTGGGAATAGGGCAGAGGGTGAATTGGGGGAATGAGGGG
>JACXGI010014963.1:0-18214 GCA_016801175.1 Esox masquinongy | reverse complement strand
AGAGAGAGAGAGAGAGAGGGAAGAGAAAGGGGGGGGGGTTTCTGTAGATGTAGTAACTGGAGGGAAATGGTGACAGTGTGTGTGTGTGTGTGTGTGCATGCTGCTTTGTGACCATGCTGGGGGTTGTGTGGTCTATTCCGGGAAGACTTCACACACACATGCTTAGTCATAGACGGCAGAGGGAGCAACCTCGAGGTTTAGGCAATACTCCCCTCACTGTGGAGGGAGTGGGAGAAGATGGGAAGACCCCACACACACACACACACACACACACACACACACACACACACACACACACACCCAGCTCTAGTTGTGAGGAGCATGTGTTTGCCTGTATTAGTTCATGCGATGCACACTTGGTCCACAAGCTTGTCCACAGGGAGATTGGTATTTTAACACTATGCTAAATGGTGCCAACAGATGCTATGGAAGTAGCAAGCCGACCTCTGGACTCTAGGAGCTGTTCTCAATATAGACATCTCCTATGTCCGTTTACTCATCTGTCAGTATCAATCAGATACAATGCTAGTACACACCCAAACACACATTTCCCATTTTATGTCTATATTATATTCCTAGCCACTGTGAATTAACTCTTGTCGCTTGCTCTTTGGGGTTTCAGGCTGGGTATCTGTAAAAGCACTGTGTGACAACTGCTGATGGAAAAGGGTCTGATTGAAATGTGCACGTTTTGTTGACTTTGAGCCCATGACAATCATCCAAATGTAAATAACAAAAAATATTTTTCACTATAGTTTCACAAAGCACCTGTAAGGAAATTTGGTTTATTGTGCTGTAGCGTGTTGTCGTACAGTTCCTGTAAGGAAATGTGTCGTAAGAATGCTATAAGGATTTGTTTTGTTGTCATAAAGTTCCTGTGAGGAAATGTTCTGATAAGAATGCTGTAAGGATTTTTCTTGCCATCACAAAGCTTTTGTAACTCTAGAAGGCCATGCTCTCTCCCTCCCTACCTCTTCCACCCTCTGTCTCCCCCCCTTCCTCCCTACCTCTCTCTACCTCTCTCTTTCCCTACCTCTGTACCCCTCTGTCTCTACCTCTCTCTCTCTCTCATTCTGTCTCTCTTCCCCTCTCTCTCTCTAGAGTTTTTGCTGGACCGCGTAAGCGGAGCCGGCCAAGAAGAGCGAATGTCTCTTACTGAGTGAGTGACTGACTATTTGTTAAATAGCATAGTGGTTAGAGACGCTGACCTGCAACCAATAGGTTCCAGCGTTCGAATCTTGTTACAGTCAAAGCAAATTATGCATTAGGATTTGTTCCGGATAGATAAAAACTTCGCTGGCTACAATGTTCAGCAGCTAAGTTATAGTAAACCTAAAATAAAACTGTTTATATTGCGACTATGTCTGGTGGATTTTCGAAGTACGCATCCGTGCATGATTTTTTGGGGTAATATAGGTTAGATAAAAACCCCTTGGGCCGTAAAAGAGTAGGGGTTTCCACAATTCACTCTCGTCTTTTCACTTGACAAAAAAGTCATAGTTATTGTATCAATGTCATTCATGAATGAAAGAAAAACAAGCTTTGGCTGTGTTAAGTTCATATTCAGTCTCGCTAGAAATTGCTCAAATCTTATGACTATTCCAAGTAGTAAGCTAGATTCTAGTAAGTCTATTACTGGCTAATAAGCTGTTAAAAAGGCCAGTGGCAAAAGCCATACATTTCATAGATGCTATCTGTGGTGGGTGTAAACTTCATAAAAAACGTTAGTGAGTGTTACACAATACTTCATAGCATCTAATGTCGAGATGCTATACCGACACTGGGTAAATGTATGGCACCGTGGTGTAGTGGTTAAAGACAGCCACTCACGTGGGGGACCCGGGTTTGAATCCAGTGAGGACAACAGTACTTATCACTCTTAAGTGCGGGCCGGCTGAACTAGGCTTGCCTGGTTCCTTTTGTGGTTTAATCACTCCTGACTTGACCTGGTTCATTTCCTTCATTGTCTTCTGGAAGCGTTGCCACAGTGGGACCCGGGTACATAAAGTCAACACTCATATAAAACACCACACAAGTACACACACACACTGTGTGTTATATGTCTATTGTATGCATATGTTTGTGTGTTTCTCAAGTGTATACTGGCTCAAGTAGTGATTTCCAACACATAGGCGCCGTAGCACAAATTACAGCACGTGCAGACAAGATGGATTAGTTCAAACGTCTGAGATTTTAGCCAGAGCAAACCCTAACACACACACGCGCGTAAACAAACGCACAAGACACACTCACCCACACACATACGCACAATCTAGAGCCAAATACAACACTCTCTGTTAGTTTCACTCTGAATATGACTAGATTAGAAAACTGTCAAGCAGCATACACTGAGGAAGAAAAAAAATTACACAAAACATTGAGCAACAAGTGTAATTACACTGGTGGCTGAAGAAAGTCCACATGAAGGCTACGTTAACATTGTTATAAGTGTTTGAATACTGAGAAAACTTTTCATTATATACTTCTTTATTTTAGAGTCACATACCATTTCAGTATGTCCCAACACAGGAGCAATACATTTGCTAGAAGTTTCCATTTAGACATAACCATCCAGACTTAATTATATTTTGTGACGGTTTCGTTTTTATTAATAAAACAGAAAAACGTCTAGAACTATGCATATCTAACGGTTAATCTAAATTAGCTGCATGGCAAACCTAATCCTAGTGTTTCTTTATATAAATCCTTATGGACAACAAGTTGACATTAAATTAAAAATGACACAACTTGACTTTGGGGACACATTCTAAGATGCCTATTACATTCTTGGCAAGGCTGAGAAGGGCAGTAGAGAAGTTAAAAATGACCAGTGAACTTCTCTTGACCTCTCTCGCTCTCAAAGTAAAAAAAAAATTAAAAAAAACAAATCTATGTTTGAAATTTATAGTCCACATATAAGGTTGGAAAAATTCAGTGAAATTGCAAATATGATGATATTGCCCTTTGAATGCTTTTTGAGAATGACTGTTGGAGCCGTTTGAAAAGACCGGCAGAAATGTCAAGCTGTTTAGGTCTGATAGTGTTTTGATGCCCGCGACGGCATCACTAGGTGGTTAATGAGTTAAGAGACCAATGAGAAAAAATTTCAAACCTCTCTCGCCAATAAAAAATACGTTTTACAGTTTCAACTCAGACCCTAACCCAGTCTAAATGCCAAAAGTCTTGTTTAAGAAATCGATCTTCCCTAGAAGATATTTTTGTTTTATTTCAGTCATTTCAATTGAAAATAATCACACAACTACTTAAATGTTCCCCAGAAAAGATATGATACTGATATTAAATAAATCTGCACTGGCACTTTATCCTCTGGTATCCTGTCTGATTACTTCTCTCGCACTCCCTCGCTCACTCTTCCTCCTCTCTCCCTCACTCACTCTTCCTCCTCTCTCTATTTGCTCACTCTTCTCATCTCAGGGGAAAATAACAAACATTTCTAACCTTAAACTGTTAAAAATGTTTTTCCTTTTTTTGTTATTTGGGCCAAGGATAGCTTTCCAACAAATCCAAAATAGTCCCAAGTCAAAATACCCCCCCAACACTGCCCTGCTTACCACAAACATATGAATGGACTGAACCAAAGTCCAAACAAAGGGGTGTGTGTCAGGGATAGACCAGCCCTCCCTGTCAGACAGAATGAAAGTGATTTCTCTGCAGGTCATCCTTCTCCCCTCCCCCACTGAACCCTTCCAGTCCTTGAAGTGAGGCGATGACATCATGTGCCAGATCTCTGGTCGGTCCACGGCTGATTGTTTAAATCTCGCTTTCAATCCGTCCACAGATGTGTCGTATGTACAGTTTTGTGTTTGCTAAGTATAATTCATCCAATGAGTTATTTTGGTTTTGGAGAAAGGATAGAAAGGATATACAAAGAGAGAGAAGCAAAAGAAGCCCATAGAGAAAATAAAGCGAGAAGAGAGACAGATTAGATAGAGAAGAGCAAGAAAGAAAGAGAGAGATTGAGCGGGAGGGAGAACAGACAGAGAGAAGAGCTAGGGAGGAGAGAGGATAGAAAGAGAGAAGAGGTGAGAGAGGAGCGAGGGAGGAAAGAGGATAGAAACAGAGAAAGTAGAGCGAGAGAAGAGTCAGATTGAAGAGAGGATAAAAAGAGAAAAGGTGGAGAGAGAGAGAGAAGAGCTGGAGAGGATAGAAAGAGAGGTGAGAGAACAGTGAGGGAGGAGAGAGGATAGAAAAGAGAAGGTGGAGTGAAAGAAGAGTGAGATTAAGGAGAGAGGATGAAAAGAGAAGGTGGAGTGAAAGAAGAGTGAGATTAAGGAGAGAGGATAGAAAAGAGAAGGTGGAGTGAAAGAAGAGTGAGATTAAGGAGAGAGGATAGAAAAGAGAAGGTGGAGTGAAAGAAGAGTGAGATTAAGGAGAGAGGATAGAAAAGAGAAGGTGGAGTGAAAGAAGAGTGAGATTAAGGAGAGAGGATAGAAAAGAGAAATGGTGGAGAAAGGGAAACATGCTAGAGGAGAGAGGATAGAAAGAGAGAAGGTGGAGTGAAAGAAGAGTGAGATTAAGGAGAGAGGATAGAAAAGAGAAATGGTGGAGAAAGGGAAACATGCTAGAGGAGAGAGGATAGAAAGAGAGAAGAGGTGAGAGAGGAGCGAGTGAGGAGAGACGGCAGTTCTGTTACACAGGAGTAATGCTGGTGGTGTCTGTTGTGACACTCTTTAAAGTGGCCTGAACTCCCATGAGGACGCTAGGCTAACAGCTTTCATGTCCCCCCCCCCCTCAGCAGTCAGTCATCCATCCCCGGCAGGCTCTGTGTGCGTCCTCTCCAGTCCCACTTGGCCACATCCACCCAGGCTGCTGCCGGCTGACAGACGCTACCCCTCGACCCCAGGGAAAGGCATAACATTTGGGGCCAAAAGGAGGGACGGGAGGCCGCCTGCTGTGCCAGCCGATCAGCGGGATCGGTTTCACCACAGAATTTATGGGACGAGGTGGCCATCAAATGCACACAACAGCCACAAACCGCAATATCATATTAAGCCTTCCGTCCTGTAGGTTTTTCACTTTTCTTAAAACAGTTATAAACATTTTTTTTTTCGGAGTGAACATACTGAGCCCATGTCAAGTATTACTTTTACAAATGGTTGCAAGGTTGAACTTAGTTTCCTTTCATTTTCCATTTCACTCTCTCGCCCTAATCTTCTTTTGAAATGATTACCCTCCAATGAAATAAATGTGTGCTTTGTCCTGAGTTGAAGGATATTTGGCTTGGTGTTTTCTGGCATGGTCCTGCTGGTTTCACCAGAGCAGTGAGAGTAAGCACGTCACATCAAGTGGACACCTATGTAAACCACAAGTTTCAATCTGCTAACCAACCAGAAGATGTCGGACTAATTTCTGTCTACTGTGGCTTAGGCACTCAACACTCCAAATCAATACTTCAGCTATCAAACATTTTATAGGGGTCATAAGTTTCCATGGGCTTACAGAGCCCGGATAGGTTTGGGTGGTTTGAAAATATCCTCTCATTATTTACTATACCCATAATGCCCCATTTGTCTTCCTAGAGGTGGGAGTTAAGATTGAATGGATTGGTCCTGTCATCTCTGGCTGACCGAAGGAGGCAGTCTGTCCGAAAGACACCCACGCAAAAGCAATTGATTAGCCAAGTGTCAGCACGGAGAAGTAACACTATCGCGAGAAGGGAACGCCCCTTGAAAGCAAAACCCAAGAATATTATCTAAACTACAGAAATCCCAAAGCTGGGTCTTAGTGTTACACTCTTCTTTGTTGGCTTTTCCCAAAGAAGGTCAAGTTATTTTATTGCTGTGGCTATGATGCGGAAGGTCTAGATAACAGGACGTGACTGGTGACAACACCAGGTACTATACTGTATCGTCTGCTTTGTGTGTCACACACAGTGAGGACGGGCAGGGGAGCATTTAGGCTTCGGCAGATGGTTTGGTCCGTTTCTCACGTTCTGCCACATGTGTGCAGGAATCCGAAAGAACAACATCCCTGCACTCTGCTATGACAGCATGAAGGAGAGGAATGAGCTCTGGAACCAAAGGAGTGGCAAAAGAGGTACCACAGGGGTGAATTCCGAGACCAATCGTTATGAAATTGTTCATATTGCTGGCTAATCTGTCACTCTGGTCTGTGAATTCCCCAGACTTATGTGTAAACGTTTGCCATGATTTATTAAAATGTTCATATTGCCAGCAAATCTTTCATCTCTGTTCTGTAAATTCCCCGAGAATTAAGCATAAATTACTGCCATCCGATAATATTATCGATCATAATGTGAACATTTTTTTCTAAATAATATTTGTCTCTT
This sequence comes from Esox masquinongy, assembly GCA_016801175.1. Classification (NCBI taxonomy): domain Eukaryota; kingdom Metazoa; phylum Chordata; class Actinopteri; order Esociformes; family Esocidae; genus Esox; species Esox masquinongy. The sequence continues at coordinate 11,904 of JACXGI010014963.1, read as the reverse complement.
GTTGGCTGTTTATGACCACCTGGCTCTGGCTGGCAGAGCTCTGTGTGGGTGGATGTTTATAGAGAAAACAAGGAGATAAAGCACCAAGTCTGATGGGGTCCAGATGTGAGGCTACAGAACTATCGTCATTCCTTCCTGCTGTCTCTCTCTCCCTGTTATCTTGTGTCCTCTATTGCAGCTCCCCTTTTCACTGCCCATAATCAATCGCATCGCCCCACTCTCTCTTTCTCCCTCTCAACTCCAGATCCACTGTCCTTCCTCTTGCCTAGCTCTTCTAGTCATTCTCTGCTGTTCAGTGTTCTGTCAACTGATGATACAACAATGGATGTGACGACAACAGAAGAGCTCTTGTCTCTGCCAGCCTCTGCTGTTTGGCTTCAGACCGACAAGTTCCACAAAGAATGCATACAAAGCCAAAACAACCAGGGATGTGCCCGCCATTTTGAAACAGGGGGAGGACTGAGGAGGAAGAAAATAAAAGATTGCTCTTCCTAACAATGTGTTTTGTGATATGCAATCTAATAAAACCTGAACTATGCCCTACTTAAGGACTAAGCATGAGGAATCAACTACACTGAGCCTGTCGTGACCTAAAGAAAATATTGCCTCAAAATAAAAACACTAAAACAAGATAGAAATTACAATAAATTGAAAAGCATAAATCATTCTAATACCAAAACAAACTGAAAACCAGTTAAAACAAATATTTTAATCTTTCTGACACAAGTCTTATCTCAAACTTTGATATTTGTATTTAAACCTTTTATGAACCATTTTAATCTGATGCCAGAGTAGTCTCAGCCATTGGGTCTTGTTTTGAAAAGTTAAGTTTCACTAATGCATTCCCTGACCCTGTTTAACAACCACCACTTCTTGCCATCTAATAGTGTAAATACATTTCACATTAGAGCTTTGACCCAGAGGAACATTACGCTTTTGTTTATGGCCGGAGGATAACAAGGAATTAAGAGGTAGTGCTGGAGGCATTACATCATCAACCATAGATGAGTAGAATTGATCGGACAGCTTTTGCTGGAAGCATCTTAATTGATGCTTCCAGCCTTCCTACAGTGGAAGGCTTGAGAGCAGATAGGGGGAGAGTTATGAGGAAGGAAGGAAATGGGGGGAAAAGAAAGGGAGGACAGAAAAAAAAATGCCAATCTTGGCAGAGCAGTAAAATGTGAAGACGGTGTGTTTACAGGAAATTGGGCTCACTGAAGTCTTTCTCAGACAGGCTCCGTATCTTACCAATACACAACCCCCTAACACTAGGAGAAGGCTGGTGCTGGGTTTCCAGGAGACACCGGATCCAGACAGTCCAGGATCAATACGTCTCAGGGGATATCAAAGCTACAACTGGGCCTGGATTTGAACACCATATGGTTTCAGAGTGACTGTTAGCGTTTCTCGGGGGATTCTTAAGCAAAGTCATTAAGACTGAAGAGCAACTGGGTATTGAGAGGGCTGTCTTAATATAGAAGTGAAGAGGAGACCTGACAGAGAAATTGGTACATTAGCAAATCACAATGTGGGAATTTGGATGCATGTTGTAGGAAGAAAGTGCTTTCACTTTCACTGCGGGTCATGGGTCACAGAGCATTTATACCTGAATAGTAGTATAGTAAAAAGGACGATTGGGGTCTACAATGTGGGAAATGCCATAATAATGATCTGCTTTTTAAAGGAGCAAAGAAAAGCTAAAAAGGCAAGCGCCAAGAAAGTTCTTTCTTATTTGCAAAAATTAGATGAACAGTTAGCAATTACTTGCTGAATCTTACAGTCAATTGGCAGATAAAAAAACTAAATAAAATACTAAGAACAAAAAGCTGGATAGCAGACCTGGTCTCTGAATGTCCAAAGCAGAGTTTGTGTGTTTGGTTTCCATGGGTGACAAGCCCAGAGTGTGAAGACTGATTAACCTTAATCAACTAACAGGATTAATAGTTGAAGGGATTTAATGGAGACCCAGTATTGCCACTCTAGCTTCATGACCAGCATTGGCCATACACACACACAGATTACAGAGAATACGCCACTGAGTGTTGTGATCACTATGTGTAACTAACTTGGTAAGAACATAGTGCGATGCAAGGGTTTTGGCTTCAGTTACCAGTATGAAAATGTATGCGTTCACAACTGTTAGCTGCACTGGATAAAAGCATCTGCTAAAAGGCTTTAAAACAATGAGACAAATGCAACGCCCAATATCCCCCAGGCATCCTTTGCATTTACATAAAATGTAATTTAATTTGAAAGTTATTGTCAGTGTATTTTGAGAACAGGGACCTAGTCACATCAAGGGTCATATCATCTATTTTAAAAATAATGTTGTCCTATTGGCTACTGAGACATCAGGGGCTCACAGACCTCTGCTGGGTTGTTCCAATAATTATGTGGTTTTTGAGAAGTGGCTGAGCACAACTTATGATCCGGGTCACGGCACCAACAGACATCAAACATGCTTTTGCACAGTTTGGCTTCCACCACTGACAGATCACCTGGCCCCACTCAGGGCGCAAACTTGCGGTCTTCTACTTTGCAACCCATGTGACCGCACTACTGTTTGAGCCACACAAAAGCTACCAATTGGATAGCCAGATCGGCACATTTTCAAGCTAGCTGTGGAGTGAGCTTACGGTACGTCCCGTTACAGGCAGCCCTGTCCAAAATCCTACCACCCTGGATGGTGTGGAGACAATATACACTGCTCTCTGCAGGAACCTGGGCATTGTTAGAGGACTATTAGATGTTTCTTTTGAAAAAAATATGTCATAATTGCAGAAAAGGTGTAGCGGGTCAACTTCTGCATCATCTCAGAGCATTGAGCGTGGCCTTGGTTGGTCAAGGGGTCTCAGCTGCTGCCTCCGGCACACATACGCCATAGCATGCATTCGAATTCCGCTCACTGCTATTTCAGGAAAAACTGTCCTCTGTCTTTCCTCACTTTCCTGTCAAATAATACATAAAAATCTGTGAGAAAATATCAGCAACAAAGAAAACCTCTCAGCACTGAGCTGTGATGCCCTTCTCTGTTTTGATACCATGGCTACCCCGCGGCAACAGTGTGAACGAAAACTGCGCTCTTGCAGTCATTGTGTGACTGTATCAGAGATACGTCTTTCATTACACTCAGCTCAGTATCAGGGCTGTTGCTGGTGGCATATTCAATATTGATATACAACTTTTATTTAATAAAGGGGACACAAAAAAAAAGATTTTTGTGAATTGGCCAAATTCTGGCACCTTGGGTTGTTAATTTTCTGGCAATCACCAGGGGAGATCAATGGTCTTCTTGTATTAGCCGAATTGCCTTACACAAGAGCTATTCGTCCCCCTCCTTCTCATAGTTTTAGAAAAAATGGGCAGATAATCTTGCAAGATGCGGATGGGAAAAGCGGGGAAACAGCCTTCCCAGTGCGGATTCACAGGATCAAAGCAGGCTTTAAAGCAGACCTTGGCTTGATCCGGTTTTTCACATATTCCGCTTTATTTGGTGGGCTATAAATAGCTATTGTTGTCCCAGGATTGTCCCGAGACTCACAAAAGGAGGACTGTGTGTTGGTCAGATGCTAATGCCATGGGATCAGGTTAGCTGACTGCCAGTGGAGTCCAGGTCAATTGCATTTCACTGCCATTTCACTCTAGCAAATTCTTGTAGCAAAAACAATTATTCTACTGGCAAATTTCTGTCTACAACTGGCTGGTGTTAGATGGAATCTGAGGACTATAACAGTACACAGATAGCACTTGGATGTTGTTGTTTGGCCAGCGCTGGAGGTGTGTTATAACATCATTTTGCATGCACATTGAAAGGTTGATAGATCAAGGAAGAGCATTTTCGGCAGTCTTCTGTCTCTAGGTCTACAGGTCTTTGCCCTTTGCAGACTCAGACCTACTAAAACGTAGGTTCAAAAGATACATAGTGACTGGCTGGTCCCTTTATTTTCCTTCTGGATTGGGTATACATATATTTATGAGAGGGAAAGTTGGCCGTGGAAAGACGTAGTCGTCATGCCTCTCCACTGTCCATGAGGGAAAATACTGGGGGGAGATTCAGTTCTATGGTGAAGATCTCTTTAGTGTATAATAATAGTATTATTATACTATTATACAATTACTTTGGAAATGGAAACTACAATCCAATTAAAAGTACTTTAGCAGTGTACATTGTGTGTTTGCTTACAGCTGCCCACAACACACACACAAAGTACACTTCAGCAATTCCAAAATGCTTCTTGAGGGGATTCCATGTGAGATTTTGAATACCAGTCTGTGAGTTTATTTCAGCATGGAAAAAATTACCTGCTGATATCTGCTCCTGGGGGAATACTGTAATCCATAATTTCATTCAATTTGACCTCGACCTGGTTTATAAAACTATTCCACTTCCCTTTTTAAATGTCTTTGTCAGCACTGTCACTTTTAATTGTCATCTTTGACCAACTTTTGCCAGTGTTGAAAGACAATAAGTTGCGGCAAGTGTGTCATTGAACATGATACACTCGTAATTTCTTTTCTGCAGGTGCTCTATAACTAAATGCAAAAAATGGACAACAGTTACTCTGGTTCAAGCCTCCTCGAAGTTTGTAAAGTAGGGTTTGGGTGGAGTAAGCAGAGTTGTTGCTCAACGAAACAGCAGATGTGAAATGCAGCTGAGGCCATTATTTTCACAAAGGACAGGCAGCAGTGTTGAGTTAGCCAGTTAGCGTCCTAGCCAAGTCTTCCCCTCCCTCTAGAGCCACATGAGCGAGAAGATTCGAACAAAGAAAATTAGTCTAACAAAGACGTCAAAGAATCACGGATGGCCGCTGCGTTCTACGGTAACACAACCTCCACAAAAGGCCAGCGGCGTGCACTGTACAAGAAATGTTCTGTCACCTGACTGGCACTTGAAACTAACACATAACTAGTATAAGACTAGTACTGTAAGTTAAAGACGTTAGCTTCTTAACTCATCTGTGTCTTCCATCTGTTATTTCTCACATCTTTTTGGGTAACTGGTATTAAAAGGAAAAGAGCTTGGAGTAGGGAGGAATTTCCCTGCAACGTCTATATACTGGGGCTGGATCCCAGAGAGACTGTGGGTTGGAGGCAGTTTGAGCTGTCTGAAAACCCAGATATTATTGCAGCCTCAGGGCCAGGAGAGAAAATTAGAAATCTGTAGGGACTCAAACACACACACACACACACACACAAACAGCTGTCCCCAGTGTGCCCCCACACACACCCACCAACACCGATGGTAAATACACAAAGTAAACACACACGTGCGTGCGCGCGCGCGCACACACACACACACACACACACACACTGTGAGCACATACCAATGATAAACTAAAATACACACAACCCTAACCGCGACACATAAAATGTGTCGCAACAATTATCCCAGCACACAACAGCAACAGACATACAGTCGAGTCCCTTCTGACCCAGAAACAACCTAACAACCTCTACTACTGCCACTACACCAGACAGAAGAAACCCTTGTCACCCACTAAAACGAAGGAAGACAAAGTCTCAGGACTGCTGAGAGCCCTATGACATCAGCAGCGAGTCAGGGTGATTTCTGTTTTTTGAGTAAAACACACATTTCAGGATAACAGTCATAAGAGTAAACCACTGAAATCAATTAATAATCTTAAATAACAATGCTTGGATGTTCAATAAACCTAAAGCTACTACACACATTACATGAATGCTACACACATGAAATAGACCAAGGCTCAAACTCCTGACCTTTTCTTCTAAAGGGGTTACATTAAGGATTGTGTATGACTGTATTATTAATATATATACGCACATATACATATATATATATATATATATATATATATATATATATATATATATATATATATATATATATATATTACTGCAGTGATGATTATAATGACAATCTTCTATGCATCTTTGCATTGTGGACTAGCTTATCATGACTTGTAAAGAAACATAAGTATTGTTTGTGTGGTTTCCTTGCAAACGACACCTGCCTCACTACTGAGTCGTCATCAGTAGACCTAAAGGTTGAATAAAAAAAATAAAAATAAGACAGCCGATGGATTTGTTTCAGCTATTTTAATTTATCATTAAAGCATACAGGTTCCACAACGTGGAATAAAATATCCTATAAAGGCTCGTAAAGCTATGTTGCTGCATTTCAAAAGGATGTAGGACCTTGTTTTGGACTCGTGTTCTTTGACTTCAGAAACTGTCATTGACACTAAGGCTGAGGGAGACAACGAATCGCAATAGAACTTGCAATTCCTGAAAAATCCAACGATATCAGCTTCAATCCTGAGTGTCGATTTCGACCACTGCAAAAAAAGTCACTTAACAAACACATTAAATGAGAAAACGCACAGGGAGCAGTTTAATTACCAGTCTTGGGGATTTCGTTACCTCCAACTGCGGGAGGTCAGGATCAAGTTGGGTGAAACTATGCAGGACAACGGGACTCACATCCCCGGCAACCTCCAGTTTCACCCCGTCCCAGATGTGGCGTATCCTCCAGGCGCTGGCATCGAACATCACATCGGGGGAAGCCAGCTTGATGCTGCGCCCCTCGCACTGAGCTCCCGTAACAAAAACCATTGATGTCGTCCTGCGATATCTCTACAACAGCAACAATGTCACACTAAGCCGACACCGTGATATTCTTCACCCATGTCTATCAAAGCGAACCAAAGTCAAACCGAAGACCGGGAGAGTGTAGGGAACTGACCGCTTTGTTTCTGTCTACGTCTGGTCCTGCTAGCGTGACCCAGGATGCCTGGGTTGGCTTGGAAAGAACCAGCCGGATCTATAACTCCTCCTCCGACGCAGGAACGCCCGCCCCCTCTTGAGAACCTGATGTCATTTTCGCAAGATAGTGATGAGGGGAGAAAGTCGTTCTGTATAGAACGTAAGGACTGAACTATAAAGCTTTAAAACGCTTCACACCCTCATCTAAGCTGTCATATGTTGTGTTCTTGCACTTCAAGAAGACACCTACTCTTGAGAGGCCAACGAACACGAGCATAAACAGCAGAGTAAAATATGTGCTGACTTTTTCACAATAACAGATCTGTGCTATCAAGGAATGATAACCACTTAAATGAGAGTAATATTAGACTATTTTAACACCTTTTTATTACAGGCCTAGCTATATATATCCCATATGCATGGTACAATATACATTTGGAATTGTAACAGTGGTGCTTTGTTCCCAAAACCTTCTGTTCCTGATCATTTGTATTATTATTATTCATATATTATATGTATAGCCCTCATTGTTACTTAAGTGATATACACACTGACATACAATATTTTATATTAAAGCAGTGAGGCTGACTGAACGAATGTATGTCACCAAGGCAATGTTTGAAAAATAAACTGCATTATATTTGTCACTTGCAAAAGCTGTCGACTAACAGGGAAATGCTTACTTTCTGCACATTTCTCACAGCCCAAAAACTATGCCATGAAAGTAAAATAGAAAATGTATATGGACACACAGCCATTTGTTTTGTCGAGCACAGTGCAGGGCAGTAAAAAGTAGTCTTAGCTGCCCCCACACGTAACATTTTGGCTGCTCCACTTTCTACATCTGCTTTGCGTTATGTGTGGGCTGAGCGGTACGACTCACTGCCAGTAAACGCGGGTCGAAAACAAAGTCAGGGAGGCTGAGGAATGCAGAGAGGGAGCGGGGGGGGGCAGTTCGGGGATGTTGGGGTGCTGCTGTTTTCAGGGAGAAACAGTTTCAGATTGGTTGAGAATGAGACCGCAACCTTGCTGCACGGTCTCATTGCGATAAAACATGAACTTAGCGTGAGTTTGTGAACGGCTGCGTGCTGTCATGATGACATCCCACGCAGCTTTCTCTGTAGCACATGACGTACTTGTTTTCTTGGCATGGTTCCCCTTTAACCCAGAAGAACCTTTGATTATCGGTCAAACGGTCCGGAAACAAGGGGAGGAAGAGACAGAGAGGCCAGACATGAGGAAGACAACAGGGGGAGGAAGAGGAAGATAACGTGGGAGGAAGATGGAAAGAGAGAGAGGGGCCAGGCATGAGGAAGACAACAGGGGGAGGAAGAGGAAGCAAACGGGATGAGGAAGATGGAAAGATAGAGAGGGGCCAGGCATGAAGAAGACAACAGGGGGAGGAAGAGGAAGCAAACGGGATGAGGAAGATGGAAAGAGAGAGAGGGGCCAGGCATGAAGACAAAAGGGGGAGGAAGAGGAAGATAACGGGGGAGGAAGACGGAAAGAGAGAGGGGCCAGTCATGAGGAAGACAACAGGGGGAGGAAGAGGGGAAGGGTGGAAGACGGAGAGATCACTGAGAGGGAAGTTCCAGAGAAATCACAGATGCCAAACAGAGTGGCAGCAGTTGCAAACCACAAGGTATCCTTCTAAGACAACTCCCCCCCTCTCCCCGCTGCAGTTATACAATACATCTGGACAACATGACGGTCATTTTGTCCCTTAGCTGTCCAGTAATTCCAAATGATTAAATATACCTTTTGACTTGGAAGAAAACGCACTGCTACCTCTACCAGCAAAACTGTCTTATCTTGTAAACGCATCAAATGTAGGATCTATTCATTGTTAATTTTTTTTAAATTGCAGACTATGTAAAAACAAGATTCATAACTCCTACAAATATATGTATATATCATTCACAGTAAGAGTGTCTTCTACATTAATAAAACAAAACATGTTTCAGTAATGTAGAAAACAAAACATGTCAAATGAAAAGTTTTTTTAAAAAAAAGTAATTTTCTCTGTTGCTCAAGTAAGGACATTGTCAGTTTTCACATTGATTAGTTCTACCACTATCCAATTTCCTCTTGAGGACCATAAAAGTAGTCGGCTATGAAGTCTTCCCTCAGAGGGCCTTTTGTCAGACAAGGCAGCTCATGTTAAAACAACACAAGATCCTATTGGCTAGCCCTTTTCCCCACAGCTGAGGTCCACTCAAACACAACAGGAATTCCTGGTCCAAAAAAAGCTTTGCAAAGTAAAAGTGTGCAATGTTCAAAGAGTGTACAGCTAAACATCGGTTATGTTCACAATGTTTATTGTGCACCGCCTCATCTCTTAAGAGCCAAGTCAGACTGTAAATTGTCGATTTTGTTTTACTACATTTTAGGTAATAACATGCACCCTCTATCTTGCTTATTCTATCACTCCATAGCGTAAAAGAATGAATGATTACCAGGTAATATAAATATAGATCAACCCTTGTGAAAAAGGACAGCCTATATTCTCAGACAGTTCACCATAACCTAATTTACAGTTTTCCAGTACCTCATATATTCCTGTGTAGCCTTGTAGTTAGAATCAGATGTATCAGATGTGTTGTGTGATTCAATTATATCTACACCTTCTATATATGCATAAGGACAGAGGCATGAGGTGTTCATCACTACTGTGTTCCTGCTACATGGGCTGGAGTTAGGCCTAATGGCTGTCCTCACAGAAATGGAAGTCAGCACTCCGGACATGATTTAATGGGATGACGTATGAGTTCTGTTTTCAGTGTAATCGTATGCTTGTGAGGACAGAGGCACATCCAGTTTGAACTGGTCTTCACTCTCTCCTTCTCCCTCACTCATTCTACCCCCCCCCCCACCCTTCTGCCCCTCTTCGACCTGATGGTTCAGTTTAGGTATAAGACAGTGTCATTAGAAAGCTGCTGATCAGATACTGGAGATCATACAGTCTAGAGGGTAATGACACTGGAGGTGATAACACTTCCACACCTCCACAGGGGGAAGACAATGATCCCAGCCCCCCTTCCCACCTCTTATCTGGGACACCCATTCCAGGAACGAGCCTGGCCTCCTATCAGTTGGGCTTGACGATGGGGAACTGCAGAGAGGGATTTGGGCAAAATTCTGAAAATGAATGCTAAGAAAATGACACATTAGAATGACAAAAAATTACATTACAACTTTGGCAAAATAAGAGTTGCGTCAAAGCCAGTTAACTGTGATTGAAAGAGATAGCGGAACATGGGAAAGGATCTCTTGATGTGCCTATAAAAAGTCAAACAATCGTCTGTGTGTGTGTGTGGCGGCGCCCTAATTGAGTGCATCAGGCTATTATAAATAGTAGTAAAAGGTGCGTGCATGCGCACATGGGCGCACACACACACACACACACACACATGCACGCATGCACACACGCATGCGTGCACACACACACACACACGCACGCACGCACACACGCACACACACACACACACACACAAATCATGTCTCACCACACATTCTTTATTGAACACATTCTTTATTGAACCAAATTACAAATACGCAAGTCCCATCTTATCTGTTGCATAGTGAGAAAAAAAAACAGATCAATGCTTTGTATTCATTTTAGTAGCATGCACTGCAACGTCAGAGAATGTCATTAAAATGCCGAGAATACCTACTTGACGACTCCAGACCATTCTGTTTGAGGCGAAAGCGGTGATGTGAGCTAGCCTTAACTGTTTTCTTCCACTAGAGGGACATTCCACACCAGTTATTCTAACCAGCCAAGGAAGCCTCTTCTCCAGGGTGGACGTTCGCCTGCCCCCCATGATGGCACTTACGCGCAGACACCCAAATCCTTATTAGCAACTGCAACTGAATATTCAAAGGCAGGAGACATGGCCAGAAGAAACATCTCTGTTATGTGAAACATGCTAGTAGTATTGTAAAGGGTTTGTGTGTGTGAAAAAGATGAAGGTTGTTGAAAATGGCCCTGGGCAGCAACAATCATTGGAAGCCTGGGTAAAAATGGAAGCCGACTTTGTGTACCCATATGACTTTGATCATATTGTTTTTTTGAGGCCTGAAAAAGGGAAAGTTATTACAGTTATCTCAATAATCCTAAACGCCTTAGAGATATGGGACGTGGTCCACGAATTCCTGAAACGGGGCCACCCGCTATCTCGTTACAGTTCTATCCGGAAGAATCCATTCGCTGCTTAAGATATTCCATGAAGGCACAGTTAAGTCTTGGTGTTATAGAGGCATCTAAATAAGGTAAATTTCTCTCATTCACTAAGCCTCAGTCTAACATTCCGCCCTCAGACTTTCCTCTTCTGACATGTTATACCCCACCAAAACAAAATTTATCTGTATGCACAATCCCTCAAATACTGACCTCATTACGATGAATACGCATAACATTATTTTTATATTTAATTAGATCTGCAAACATTTAACATGCATTCTTCGACTTTTGCCCGTAACAAACTATTTTTTTTAATACTTCCTATTTTGGGCTGGATGGGAAATATGTTGTTTATGTGTGTCTAATCTATAACTTGAATCATTATCATCACTATCACACTTCTAGCGTGTCTTTGTGTGTTAACAGTTTACTAACCTGGTAAAAGAAGAAAGAAACAATCTTTCACTGGTCCACAAAATCAAACAAGTTATTTTCGGCTGAGGAGTTTTAAAATAATTTACCATTAGGTTTAGAATTAGGTTTAAGGGTTAGGTTTAGGAGACAGGGTTAGTTTAGGTTTTTGTGGCTCAAGTTAGGTTATGGGAAATCTGATTCTGAATGACAATAACCTTTCGTGTGCCACAAGGATTTAGATTCCTAAACAGCCCTGACCTTGTCCCTAAACACACATTTTAGTCCAATTCAGCCCTCCACCACAATTAATTATTTTCATTATTTAATTTCCCCTCATGCAACGAGATGGCTAAGGCAGTATAAGAACCCCCGCAGAATGTTCTATTCAGAACGGCTGACCTCCATTATAATAAAGCTATAATTGGTTTTTAGAAACCACTCTCATCAACTGTTTATTTAACAAAACAAAGCCAACCGTGATAAAAAGTGGTGTCCTCCATTCTCGTTCTCATCCTGTCCATGGGCGGTTACAGAAGGGTGGGGGTGGAGGGGGTGGAGGGGGT
>JACXGI010014962.1:0-18165 GCA_016801175.1 Esox masquinongy | reverse complement strand
AATTTTCGGAGATACTGAATTTGGGATTTTCATTAGTTGTCAGTCTTAATCATCACAATTAAATGAAATAAACATTTGGAATATATCAGTCTGTGTGTAATGAATGAATATAATATCCAAGTTTCACTTTTTAAATGGAATTACTGAAATAAATCAACTTTTTGATGATATTCTAATTATATGACCAGCACCTGTATATTACCAATTCTCCAAGGGTATGCAAACTTTGAAGCACAACTGTATATTCGAAGGCTAGTTTAATCTATTAGGTCAATATTTTCTAGGGGTTATTGTAACTGTTAACACTATTTCCAAAACATGTTTACCATATTTATATCTTTGAAACATACAATTTTGATTGCTGAGCAAATTGTTCTCTCTTCATTTTCTTCTTGGGTTGAGATGCTCAGTTATTACACTGCTCGAAAAAATTAAGGGAACACAATCATCACAGTATAACACCAAGGGGGCACATCTCGAGTCTTCCACTCATTAAACATTTATATAATGTGTGTGTGTGGGTGTAATATCAAGTTCAGAGTTTATTTATCAAATGCACCGAATAACACAGCGTCATTCTGAACAGTGACATTCTTGTGACATGGCACACATCTACGTAGTAAGAATTAAGAAATATATAAAGCAAAAATATAACAATAATATACATTAAAATGTAAACTCGTAGCAATTTTAAAGAGAGTAGGATGGGAAATATGAACAATATGGGTAGAAGTATTGAATATTATAAATATAATATGAGTGTAATATGCCTATGAATGGTACATACAAAAGAATATTGTAATGTACGTTAAATGTACACAGAAAGACATCAGAGCATTTGGAATATTCATGTGTGATCAGCAGGCCCGCTGATAGGGGGGGACAAACGGGTCTGTTGTCCCGGGCCCAGGGTAGGGGGGGGCCCAGAACTGACATTGGGTTGACATTAAAGGCATTGGGTGTCAACCCAATGACATTGGGTTAATGTCAACCCAGTGACATTGGGTTGACATTAAACATCTAAGATTATCTCGTCCCGGGCCCAGGCAAGACTGTCAGCTGGCCTGGTGATCAGTATGATCATAGATCAGTGTTGCTGGTTGAGGAGCCTTATGGCCTGAGGGAAAAAACTTTGAGTCTGGATGTGCGTGCTCCACTGCTCCGGTAGTGTCAACCAGACGGCAGCAGTGTGAATAGACCATAGCCTTGGTGGCTGTAGTCTTTGAAGATGTTCTGTGCTTTCCTAATGCATCGTTTATGGTAGATGCCTTGCATGGAGGGGAGATGGCAGCCGGTGACACACTCCGCAGACTTCACCACCCTCTGGAGGGACTTGCAATCGGAGCAGCTGCCGTACCAGGCAGTCATGCAGCCTGAGAGGATGCTCTCATTGGTGCACCTGTAGAAGTTGGTGAGAGTTTTTACAGACATGCCAAACTTCTTGAGTCTCTTCCGGAAGTATAGCTTGCTTTTGGGCAGCTTTCACTGCCGAGTTCGCTTGCCTGGACCAAGTGAGGTCATCTATTGATGCAGGTGCAACCCAACAGGCACAAAACGTACTTGGCAGCAACTAAAGATGAAATAAAAAATATACTTCAAACAGGGAAGGTATAATATCAGTACAAGCAATTGTGATGCTGTTTAGCCTCCCCTACCTAATTGAACACCTTTCAGTGGCTATATTCAACATATATTTAAGTAGTAAGTGAAATTTAAGCAAAAAATAAGCACAATTCTTTGCTGGCCTATCTGCACATTAATGCTGTGGAAAGACTTCCTATTCACATAATCTCCTTCATTTACTGAAGGAGCTGTGATAGGAGTATGAGTGCCATCTATGCAGCCAATCACCCCTGGAAACCCTAAAATATTAACTGGTTAGTGCTTCATGTCTCAAAGCTTCATACTAAATAAACTGATTACTAAGACTGATACCTGCAATCCTGGGGAAATCTTTTTTGATGAGTCTCGAGGGTCTGTGACTTGGAAACACTACAAAAGTGTACATAAAACATTTCAGTACAAGAGTCACATCTATGACAGGGTACCTTGGACATATGCTCAGCATCACCGATGTTATACAGAAAACTGCAACACAAAGAATTTATTCCGAACTGAGAGCATGTCCACAATGTATCATAGGAACGATATGAAGGCTGAGAATATTGTTCAGATGAATGATCGATTGTGCAGAAAAACGGTAATGCTCAAACAGATAATCATTAGGGAATGATAAAAAAACTTCAAAGTGGGGTCTGATCACTCCCCGAGAAAAGGACACGCCCTGTCTGACACGTTCAGATAGCAGGTTTCAGTTAAAGAGTAGAACAAACTCATAGTTGGATAAAACCTGCTAGCGAGCAGGTTAGCTTCACGGAGTATGTTGCCGTAGTAACTGACTCAAAGTAACGCTGAACTGGCTCTTTGAAACCGTAAACCCAGAGTTTCCCTCAACTTTGAGTCGACTAACTCCGAGTTTTCACTTAACCAGCGTTCTGAAATACTCCCCATGGTGACTGAGTGGGTTGCGCAACTGTTGTCTTGATACTGACATGCGAGAAATTAAAGACCATAAAAAATACAGTTTTGAACATTGTTGATTGGTTATTGCATTGGTTCTCCCATTTTCTAATGCAATATTTAGATGTAATATAATTGTATGTGTATGATGCCGCGGAAGAAGTTTAGAGAAAAGGTTATTTGGCTATAGTTTCTATATGCTTTGTCTGGTGTTTGCAAAGTTTATATGAACATTTTAAGGCTGTGTGATTTCTGTAATTTTGTTTCTTTCAATATATTACATAGCCTACTCAACTTTCAATATTGTAACTGATTCACCATGTTTTTGATAAATTACAATCCTTGTGATTTGAAGGTTAATTATACATTTCACGCAACGTCCGCAATCTCCCCAATATTGTGAGGCAAATGTTCTTTCTTCCTTTTCGGGAAGCGGGTTAGTTTGGCTCTGTTCACCTACAACGACCATGCTCGACGAAAAGGCTTGGAACGCCATATATCCTACTAGCTGGAAAGCGCCTTGTCCTTTAAAACAAGCAAGTTCCGAAATCTGTGACGTCCTCAATCACGTTTTTTTTTTTCCGAAGCAAGCCTCGGCCCTTTCGCTTCGAGCAAACTGTGTTGAAATTTCGAAGAAAGCCTCGGAGCCTCGGCTTCATGCGTCCCATCACTACCCTCAAGAGCATGGATGAGATACCAAGAGATGGGACCTTACACACTAAAAAAAAATCCTGTAAAAACACGGTAAAAAGTCTGGCAGCACAGTCGCCAGTAAAAAGCCGTAAAATTACAGGATATTCTCGTAAGAAAAAACAACAGAGAAACTGTAAAAATACGGTCATTCATGACTGTATTTTTACAGACTTGAATCGTTATTCGATCCAAAAACCCAATCTATTTAAGTGGTATTGACCGTAAAAAGTGAATCGTCCTGTTAAAACAGATGAAACTCATTAACAGATAAATCATCGCTAAAATAAAGACATTTGCCATGAATTTACGAAGGAAAATGTTTAATTGTTTATTTACTTTAAATTAAATGTATTTAAACTGTGAAATAACAGAAAAATGTTGTAGGACAACACCGGGAAACTGTATTTTTTTTTAATTTAGGACTGTATTGTTACAGACTAATTGTTATACTATCAAAAAATCCTATCTAGTTAAGTGGTATTTAACGGCAAAAACAGTGAATTGTCCTGTTAAAACATGGATGAAACACCTTAGTAGATGGCAAATCAACGCTAAAATGAGGATGTTAGCCACTGATTTACAAAGGATAAAGATTAATTCATGTTTATTTACTGTACAATTATGTACTTAAAATCCGGTAAAAATATGGTAAAAAGTCTGGCAGCACAGTCGCGAGTTCAAAGCTGTAAAAGTACAGGAAAATATTGTAAGAACAAACACATTGTCATTCTCCTAAAAAATATAATTTCTGGTGATGAATGTCAAAGTTGTGAATTGTGCTGCAATGAAAGAAATATTGAGCAAACAGACTTCAAATTGCTTTTACAAGTTTATTTGCCATATTTAAGTCATGGTACAGGGCAAACAAATCAAATGTCAACTTCAATAATGGTTCTCACACCATTAAAACACAAGCAGATTATTATTCACTAATGATCTAAAACATTGTTCTCAACAACAATCCCCAGAATTAGGAGCTGACAGAAAATGTGTCACATGTAAATACTTTGCAAGAATCATTCTGTAGCAAAATTTCCATCCACTTTAAAGTTTCCAAATTAAAGAGCCTCAGTGTCACCAACTGTAGGCCCATATTCCATGCTTCCCTTCAAATTTCTCACAGCCATAAGAGCTTCAGAGAAAGTCAGGTAGCAGTCTCATTATTCACAATCATAGCCATTCAGGTTTGAATTTTAAAATAAAAGGCATTCAATTAAATGTTCCCCTACAGTGAAAGTTACGGAACATTCTCCAAATTAATAAACAAGCATGTATTCACACCCCATGTAAATACTTAGTGGAGGCACTTTGGTAAATTCTTAGGGCAACATCAATCGATTGTTTTTATAATAATTGCTCGTGCTTAGTAAATTTGGTCAGGAATCATTGTTGGACAGCAATATTTAATGTCTCAGATTATTTGAGCCTGAGTCATTCTGTTGAATCTTTTAATGTGTGTAATTGTCCAATGGAAATAAAAAAAGCTATGTAGGGCTAGAGTTTTAAATTGGCTTTGCTCACTGCATATTTCTTTTGATCCTAAGATACTCCCCATCCACTGCCAATGAAGTGTAACAGAATAAGAATAAACATCCTGTTTTCCTATATTTTAATATAATCATATCCAAAGTTTGTATGAACTGCTACCACATAGTGAAACTTAGCTTGCTGACATGTTAAAGCTGCACTATGTAGCTAGTTGGCAATCTATTCCCTTGTTGAATGCAGAGTACTTTTGCAGAGCTACACTGGTCTCAAAAGATTTGGTCTTTGACCATTGCTCCTGCTTTCTAAAAACAAATTACATACGTAAAAAAAAGAATACATTTGCTTTTGTTTTGAATGGTTAGATGACAAAACAGAAGAGCTGTGCATTATGGTTCTGATGCAGACGAAGTACAGCTTTTTATTTAATCCAAACTGCTTCAATCAACCACTTCCTACACCTAGATTCTCCTCTAATTTATTTTTGTCAGTACACTGAGGAGCCAATACATTGACCACTCAGAGGTGAAGTAAATAGCGAATAAGGGCACATGTCAAGGTCTGAGGAGATTAAATGGTAAGCAAACAGTCAGTTCTCTTAGTCAACATGTTGGATGCAGAGAAATGCGCAGGAGTAAAGACCTGAGCGAATTATTATGGCTAGACGACCGGGTCAGAGAATCTCTGAAACGACAAGGCTCGTGGGGTGCTTCCAGTCAGCAGTGGTGAGTTCCGACAGTTGTCCAAGGAGGGACAAACCACAAACCAGCGAATGGGGGTTGGTCACGAGGGCAATGAAGGCTATCCCGTCTGATCCAAATCAACAGAATGTCTTCTGTGGCACAAGTCACAGAAAATTGCAATGATTGATATTGGAGGAATGTGTCAACACACAGTGCATCGCACCCTGCTGCGTGGACAGAGTGCCCATGCTGACCCATGTCCACCGTTGAAAGCCCCTACAATGGGCATGCAAGCGTCAGAGCTGGACTTTGAAGCAGTTGAAGGTGGTCTGGTCCAATGAGTCCCGTTTTCTTTTACGTCACCTGGACGACCGTGTATGTTTGCACCGTTTACCCGGGGAAGTGATGGCACCAGGATGTACTGTGGGAAGAAGACAAGCTGGTAGAGGGGGTGCCATGCTCAGAGAAACGTTCTGTTGGGAAACCCTAGATCTGGGCATTCATGTCAACTTTAATTTGACACATGCCATTTACCTAAAAATCATTCTAGACCAGTACACCGCTTCAAGGCAATGGTATTCCCTGATGGCAGTGGTCTCTTTCAGCAGGATAATGCGCCAATGCTACACTGCACACATTATTTGTGAATGGATTGAGGAACATGATTAAATGTTCAAGGTGTTGCCCTGGCCTCCAAATTCCCCAGATCTCAATCCGATAGAGCATTTGTGGGATGTGTTGGACCAACAAGTCCAATCCACAGTGGCTCCACCTGGCAACTTACAGGACTGGAAGGATTTGCTTCTAATATATTGGTGCCAGATACCACAGAACACCTTCAGGGGTCTTGTATCCATGCCTTGGTGGGTCAGAACTACCAACAGCATATTAGGCAGGTGGTCATGTTTTGGCTCAGCAGTGTATACTATAATAGAAATTTTAGCTGCAAATGTGTACCCATTCAAATAAACCTTAGTATACTACTAAAAAAAGGGATTGTTCTTCAGTAGGATCATTACACAATTTGTTTTTATGGCAAAGCCACCAGGAGTGGCTATGGCTGACAAGTGCTTTGAACAAGTATTAGTTCAGTGGTGCGACATCCCATCACTACATCTTTATCACAAGGTTGCTCATCTAGAATACACTTTCTCAATTCTCAGTCCAACAGCTCACAAATTCAAATTCTAAATTCAGTCAAAAAATTTAAACAAAGTACAAACAAGTCTTCATTTACACCTGGATGTCCGATATAAACCACATTGTTTATGATAGGTCAAGGGTCCCCAACTCTGATCTTGGTAGAGCAACTTACTGTGCAGGTTCATTCCTGCTAGCAGTAACTCATTCAGCTAATAATTTTCCTGAATTCTGATTTGTTGATTGTGTGTTATTGATGGACAGGAGCAAAATCCCCCAGAGTTACTCTTTAGGACTAGAGTTTGAGAACACTGGCGTATGCAATAACTTACAAAATTGTACTTCAGTGTACAAGTGATATGGAAAATCCATAGATAGACCTTAAACCTTTATATGAGCATGATGTGAAGAGTAAAAACTCACTAAACCCATGTATGCATCGTTGCTCCACAAGCAAAATGAGATCCCATCATGACGAACATCTCTGGACAACCTGAGAAAGCACATTTATAACACTGTTAGCAATTTTTCTCAATCTGACTAAAAGTATGCATTACAAGTAAAAATGTAAACATACATAGGTTTTTGAAGATATAATCAACTGAAAAGTGGATGACATCCACTCTAATCTACACATTTTTTTAAAACTAGTGGTCCTGTGTTCAGTAGCTGAACTAATAGAGCATGACTCTTGCAACACTACAGTTGTGCCCAGGTTTCCCTTCCCATGGGGTAACAGTACAATTTTTCTTTATATATACTCACTACTGTAAATCAGTCATGATCAGAATATCTGCTCAGTGACTAAACTGTAAAAAATAGGTAAAAAATCAGGTTATTTTAAATGTGAAAAAAATGCGGAGAAGTATATGATTAAGCTTTTTTAATTTGGCCATAACGTCCACTTACCCAAATGTTTAGTCGATCAAACCCTGGGAACGCAGTTATACCAGCATCCTCTAGAAAGCCTCCAAAGCAGCAGAGAGCAGCATACAAACTGTCAACAATGAAGATTGTTGACAGTGAGGATGCTGGGGCCCATAAGAGCATTCTTAGACGTGTTGTAGCCTCTGTAGGTATGTCTGTCAGGAAAGCACAGACAAGATATGAATCCCAATATGCTCATTAAATGTCATCTTTAGCAATCAATGAATTCACCTTTGGCTTTAAGCCTCGGCGTCACAAATTTCTGTTGCAGATGACATTACAATCTAAACAAGCGATTTTGTTGATCACTTCACCGTAATGTTAGCTAACGTAAAGCAATGTCATAAATCACGTTATGTTTCAATAAATAATTTGTTAATTCAAATATTTGGTCATATTTGCATATTTGGAAACAATATTACCAAACTAACTACCTTTAGCTAGCTAACAAAGCTAGCGCTACAAGCTTACAATTAGTTAGTTAGCTAGCAAGTGCAGTTAACGTAATGTTGTTGTATAATTTCAGTGAAATGCTCAGTCATCAGATCTAGAGTAAAGTGTACCCTTACCTTGGTTGGATTTTTAAAATATTCCATTAAACAAAGCGTTGCTGTACTGTAACGTTACAGTGTAGTTTCGAAAATGCCGCACTTTTCTGTGTACCAGTCTTCCGAAATGAGGGGCCGGGACATAAACGTTCAGCGGTAGCCAACTTCGGCACATACAGGTGCTTTAGGAAAATTCACGTTCAGGACCCTTTTGGGAGGAAAACAAACGCTAGCAGTCATAGGGTCCATGTAAAGCTTATCAATTTATCAATCTCATTAATAACTGTAAAAAGAACATTTTAATAATGGGGTGAAAATCCAAAATTTGAAATATTTTTCTGTCAAAATACTTCAATTTGGTTTACGAAATCATATTTTTTATTTACGGATATTAGTTAGATTAATAAACTGATAAGCATTACATGGACTGTTTGGTAACATTGTTGAAATGAGTAACTTAGCTGATGGTACGGATATTAATAAGATTAATAAACTTATAAGCGTTACACAGACCCATATGTTTGCATTACATCAGTTCATCGTTTACTTTTTTCCAGTTTTTGTTGAACTTTAATGTCCTACATACAGTTTAATGTCCTAATGTACAGCTGCAGCTCAAAAAATGTGAATATTGTGGAAAAGTTCTTTTTTTTCCGTAATTCAAATCAAAAAGTTGACACCTTCATATATTCTAGATTCATTACACATAAAGTGAAACATAAAAATACTTTTTTGTTTCAATCTTGATGATTATGGCTTACACCTCATGGAAATCAAAAATCCAGTATCTCATAATATTAGAATAGAAAATGTATAATACAGAAAGTCGATTACAGCTCCCTGTGTGTTCACACATATTAAAACTGAAAAAACATATAATCATGAGAATATCCTGATACACATTTAAAATGACTATTTCATTCAAACTTCTCACTCATGTTAGTCCTACTCAGTCCTGTTACCCTTAATTTGAATAACAGGACTGGAACTAATTGGACTGACTTTTTAGCATAGCATTAGAAAATACATGAAACATAGCCACATGAAATCAATGCTAATAGCATGAGAACACCAAAAAGTAAAAAAAAAATAGAATTAATTAAGATAACAGGACTGTATATTGAGATTTAAATTCTGTTTTTCAACTTTATTTTAGCTATAATGATCTGTATTTAGAATGTAATTTGTATATACAAGTAATGCAAATATCCAGAAAATAATAATAAATGTAGTTGGTTTTTAGAATGTAAAATACTGTATTTCTACTGCTTATTGTTGTGAAAAAAAGGATGCATGTCTGTAAAAAAACAGAAATATTAATGTTTTTGAATTTACTGACATTTCCTGTTATGACGAATGTTAAAAATAAGTTTATCTCTGTAATTTCATAGTATTCTACCATTATTCATAAATACAGAAAAAAACATGTAAAATTTACCCGTTAATTACCGTAAAAAAACCATATTTTTTACAGTGCACGAGGAGAGCTGGACAGGGCCGTAGAAGGTCATCAACCCAGCAGCAGGACCAGTATCTGCTCCTTTGTGCAAGGAGGAACCGGAGGAGCACTGCCAGAGCCCTACAAAATGACCTCCAGCAGGCTACTGGTGTGCAAAACTGTCAGAAACAGACTCCATGAGGGCGGCATGAGGGCCCAACGTCCTCTAGTGGGACCTGTGCTCACAGCCCAGCATCATGCAGCTTGACTGGCATTCGCCAGAGAACACCAGAATTGGCAGGTCCGCCACTGGCATCCCGTTCTCTTCACAGATGAGAGCAGGTTCACACTGAGCACATGTAACAGACGTGAACGAGTCTGGAGATGCCGTGGTGAACGTTATGCTGCCTGCAACATAATCCTGCATGACCGGTTTGGCGGTGGGTCAGTGATGGTCTGGGGAGACATATCCTCGGAGGGTCGCACAGTCCTCCACGTGCTAGCCAACGGTACTCTGATTGCTGTTAGGTACCGGGATGAAATCCTCAGACCCATTGTCAGATCTTACGCTGGTGCAGTGGGCCCTGGGCTCCTCCTGGTGCAGGATAATGCCTGGCCTCATGTGGCCAGAGTGTGCTGTCTGTTCCTGGATGACGAAGGCATTGATGCCATTGACTGGTCCTCACGTTTCCCAGACCAGAATCCAATTGAGAACCTCTGGGATGTTATGTATTGATGCATCCGACACCGCCAAGTAGCGCCACAGACTGTCCAGGATCTCACTGACGCCCTGATCCTGGTCTGGAAGGAGATCCCCCAGGACACCTTCTGCTGTCTCATCAGGAGCATGCCCAGACATTGTCAGGAGTGCATACAGGCATGTGGGGGCCAAACACACTACTGAGTCACATTATGAGTTGCCGACAATTGAAATTACACGCAAGTTGGAACAGCCTGTGATTTCAATTGTTTACTTAGATTTTTGGTGTGAGTTTGAATCCAGCCCAATCAATTGGTGATTTCTTTCCATTGACTGTTATGTTTTTTTGTTCTCAACAAATTACACAATGTACAGTAAAGACTGTTTCCTTCATCAAGCTGGTTACAATTACAATTCCATCCCCCTGAACAACTTGAACAAATCTTACACAAAATAATATGGCTAAACTAAAATGCATTAATTGAAAATAAACCCATTTTCACTGAAAAAATTTACAAGAAGTGTATCTTGTTTCTTAAAGACATCACGAACAAAGACTGTAAACGTATCACTCATGAGCAACTCAAACAAGCATATGGGGAAACATGCTCACTTCTGAGGTACAATCAACTCATTGCAGCCATACCAGATGGAGACAGAAAATTAAAACTCTAGAAAGCAATGAATCTCCTGGTTTCCCATCTTTTAAAGACCATGCATGTTAAACCAAACTAACACAAACCGTAAAATTTGTATTTTCCATATTGCTATAAAAAATCTGACTGCGGCACCATACAGTACTCAAAAACATTTGGGAAAATATTTTTGATATTCCAATCAAATGACAATTTGTCGGCATCTTTCTTAATGTTAATTAGCTTGTTGTATTATTTTCTGTATGCGATTTGAGAAACACGCTCTATGCAGACGAGATGTTACGTGAAGCATAGACGTTCTTACCGTGTTGGGAAAAACGGCCGTTCTGGTTGTGAGTTCAGCACACGAAACAAGTCTTGTCCTCCGGGTGTGCGAAACAACTTATTTCAGAGTGTATGCCTCTATAGAAGTGAGAGAGATCACAAGAGTAACGCACGTTGAAGGTACCAGACGTTTGTTTGCATGACTACCTTAGTTAGCTTTACTTAGCTTAACTTTTCAGTTACAGTAAATTCTAAACTCGTTTAAATGTAGCGATCAATATTGCTGCCGTAGTTGTATCCCAAGTTATATTGACAAACAAAGACGTTAGGCAAAGCAAGTTTTGCTAGCTAACAGTACTTTTTTTGCCATGCTAGCTAGTTGTTTGTCCAACGTAAGTGCGAGGTAAATGGATCCGTTTTCCATGTGATTTCTCTTTAAGTTGTGTTTGTTGAAATAATTTAATCAGTTGCAGCAAAAGATAAAGGGGGAGCAGGGACTAGTGTCAGATGACTTCAGCTAGTCTGATGAAAGTCTGATTTAAATGCTGAATTTACTCGAACCTAAATAACCTTATTAATTAGGAGAAAATTATTAGTACCATATTTAAAAGATTGGTCTGTTTTTTGTAAGAAGTGTATGCATTACTTTACAAAGCAGGAAAGACAGTCTTGAAAGTGTGAGAGAATGGTGCAGAGAAAGCCAGCAGAGGACATGGAAGAGGAAAGAGTAGACTAGAGTTTAACAGATAGAGAGCAGAGAAGTGAGGACAAACATTATGGAGATAATGGAAGAGGAATAGAGGAGAGAGGAAGAAAGTAAAGAAGAGATGGAAAGGAGGGGATAGGAAGAAAGTTGAGAGGAAGTAAGGAAAGAAGAGATGGAACGAAAGGGGAATGGCATCTAGCTACCTGCATGTGCTTCTCCCTCAACTGCTCCCACCCCATCAATGAGCTGAACTATAGGACATATTTTTCCAAAAGCTGAGAAGAATTAAGTGCCCCCCCATGTTAAAAATTATGGGTTAATCCCATTGAGATTCTGTTGGTAATCTCGAGAAGATAAATGTTTTATTAAACAAGTGTGTCTGAACAGGCAGCATGTTTTTTTGTTGCACACCAAGTATTTTTTCTAGTCTGGTGGTGTTTTTGGCTCATGCCCTGGGGGACTTCGGATGCTGTGGCATGTGGGTGGTGCACCTTTTTTTTATTGTAACTCATGATAAAGCTGCTGTGTGCTACGGGCTGCTCAAGAAGTACTCTTGTGACATATATTACATCCTCCAATCCTCCCCGATATGTGACCTGAAGTGTGGCCAGTGGGCTACACTTCAGAAGTGGGCTGGTTAGCCAATGAGTAAGATCCCAACTATGATATCGGGACAACATAAGACAGGCACAGTCGTGCACCTGGTCACAGTCCACAATATACAGGTGCATCTCAAATAATTAGAATATCATTGAAAAGTATTTTTTTTCCGTAATTCAAATAAAAAAGTGACACCATCTTTCTAGATTAATTACACATAAAGTGAAACATTTCAAGCCTTTTTTGTTTCAATCTTGATGATTACGGCTTGCAGCTCATGGAAATCAAAAATCCACTATCTCAAAATATTAATCATAAAAAATGTATAATACAGAAATGTCGACCTGAGAAGAGCTCTAATTAGCTAATTAACTCAAAACACCTGCAAAGGTTTCCTAAGTATGTTAATTAATGCACTCAATTCTTGGTCGGGGCTCCTTTTGTACGAATTACTGCATCAGTGCGGCGTGGCATGGATGCAATCAGCCTGTGGCACTGCTGAGGTGTTATGGAAACCCAGGTTGCTTTGATAGCGGCCTTCAGCTCGTGTGTGTTGTTGGGTCTGTTGTATCTCATTTTCCTCTTGACAATACCCCATAGATTCTCTATGGGGTTCAAGTCAGGCGAGTTGGCTGCCCAATCAAGCACAGTAATTCCATGGGCAGCAAACCAATTACCAGTTTTTTTGGTGCTGTGGGCGGGTGCCAAGTCCAACTGGAAAAGGAAATCAGCATCTCCATTAAGCTTGTCAGCAGATGGAAGCATAAAGTGCTCTAAAATCTCCTGGTAGACGACTGCATTGACTCTGGACTTGATAAAACACAGTGGACCAACACCAGCAGATGACATGGCACCCCAAATCATCACTGACTGGAAACGTCACACTGGACAAGAAACTTGGATGCTGTGCCTCTCCACTCTTCCTCCAGACTCTGGGACCTTGATTTCCAAATGAAATGCAAAATTTCCTTTCATCTGAAGAGAGGACTTTGGACCACTGAGCAACGGTCCAGTTCTTTCCCTCCTTCGCCCAGGTAAGACACTTCTGACATTCTCTGGTCCAGGAGTGGCTTGACTCTAGGAATGCGACACTTGTAGCCTATTTCCTGGACACGTCTGTGCGTGGTGGCTCTTGATACACTGACTCCAGCCTCAGTTTACTCCTTGTGTTTCACTTTATGTGTAATGAATTTAGAGTATATGTGTCACTTTTTGATTTGAATTACGGGAAAAAATTAGCTTTCTCATGATATTCAAATTTTTTGATATGCACCTGTATATATCTGAGGTACATTACCCAGAAACAGGATGTGTGCTTTCCAGGTCCGGGGAGGTTGTCGAGTGACAGTCAGACAAATGCACTGAATTCCCAACTGCACACATTGTTACAGTCTCACTGGAGACAGGTGCACCACCCACGTGCTGGTTGTTTTGCGGTTTTACTGGAGTGTGGGCCCTTACATCTCCCAGATATAAAAGCAAGGGACGACGCACTACTTACATAGTATTGTGTTTGTCTGTCTGTATTTTTCTCTGTGATTGAGTGTGAGAATATGCATTAGATAAAGAAAAAAGAGGGGGTGCAGAAATGATGCTAATAATGACAGTATTCACCATTGACTTGGTTGACATTAATGATTGATCTGCACAGAAAAAAAAAATATCAGCACATTGTTGATGTGTAATGCGTAATGATGTATGTGTGGTTATCTACAGTCAAATAAAAAAGAATGTTTACTTTGTGGAAACCATTTATGCAATTAACATAAACAGAAATGCAATTTCCTTATGCTGACACTGCTACCATTATGTCAAATTTCTAAAATTAGAATCAGATGCACCAAAACAGGTGCAAATTATTAGAAAATCATAAGAGACTTACTTGGGAGGGTCCAATGTTCCATAAAAATGATCTTGTTTGGTCTTAACCATGTGGACGAGTGGTAACACATCATGCCTAGTTCGATAGTCCTATCTGATGAGCTCAGAAGAAGGATTGTTCATGCCAATGAGTCTAGAATGGGTTACAAAGCCATTTCCAAGTGATTTGAAATACATCATTCCAATGTCCAACTGATTTTCTACGAATGGACCAAAGTCCAGACCACTGGCAGTCTACATAGGACCCACCAAATTCAGTCCTAGAACTGACTGACAGGTTCGCTTAAGAACCTGCAGTCAACTGTCAGGAAGAGACTGCCCAAACATGGCCTACATGGGAGGTGTAGGGGCTGTTTGCTGCCTCTGGGCCTGGCCAACTTGCCATCATTGAGTCAGTCATGAATTCCATAATGTCCCATGTAATTCACGAGGAGAATGTCAGGCCAAAAAGCTGAACCAAACATTTATCTTGCAACAGGACAATGATTCAAAACACACATGCGAAGGTTCAACAGAATGGCGCCGAAAGAAGATAGAGGGTTATGGAATGGCCGAGTTAATGTGCATATCTCAATTATTTTGAAATGCTTTCTGGGGGACTTGAAGCAGGCCGTGTATGCATGAAAGCCCTGGAACACGACACAGTTGAAGTGTTACTGTAAAGAAGAAAACATTCCTCAGAGTCAATGAAATCTGAATGACAGTTACAAGAAATTGCTAGATTTAGTTATTTCAACCAAAGGGGGCAAACCCATTCATTGAAGGCTGTAGTTTTTTTTCTGCTCCATGAAAATGCATTTCTGTAAATTGTTGATGGATAAATGATTGCTAAGTGTAATCTTTCCGTGTCATCTGTCAGGAGTGTTGAAGTCAAGGTTGTGTATCCATATGCCCAAATAAAGGACAACTTTCCAGGGGGTGTTCTTACTTTTCCACATGACTGTGCTATGGCCAAAATATGACTTTTGAGATGAACATCAGGCTTTACTTATTACCAATGTGTTATTGCCTTAACTGCCATTAACTGAGAACTTTCTGGACACGAGAAGCCTACTGATCCTGTTGACCCCCTGGCAGACCAGAACATTAAGGACCACTAATATGGTATCAACGACCCCATGGTGGAGTCCGTGCTGAAGAGGGCCTCCACCATGCCCAGACTGGACACCCCGGAGGACAAGTCCATCACTATGTTGTACGTATGGGGGCTCGGAGACGCCATCCCAGATATGGAGCTACGGCGAGTGCCCGCTATGAATAAATGCACGAGGTTTTACTCCAAACCAATGCTCACTGATTCAAATCCGATGAAGTGCTTGACGTTTTTGACCAGGGTCCGAAATTAACACCCGTGAAGCGCCAAATGTGGGTAGATTCGGCGAGTAAATCTCAGAAGGCTATCCGCCACACTGGCGGGTAAATATTTCTACTGAAATAGTAATGTAAAAAAATAGCATCATTCTTCACCTCTCAGAGTAAGAGGCCACGAATGGAAACTCTGTTAGCAAGGAGACCACAAAGCCTAAACATTTCCCTGACAAAACCTTTTAATAAAATGTTAAATATAAAGTAATCATATCTCATTCATTTCAGTAACCCCCTGGGACTGCTTTATACAATTCAAGTAAGTTTTTAGTTTTAGAAAATGGATTGTAAACTAGTGATCCAATGACTGAAGCTGGGATAGAGGTGCTGGAGGAGCAGGCTGAGGGACAGACTGCAGGAATTGGAAGACAGACTAGTGAGACAGTCACTGACCCAAGGTTTTTATTTAGGGATTATAGGAATAAAATCCTGCCCCTTGAGCATATACAGTATACATTCTAAATATGAGTGTAGATAGTTATAAAGCCTTTAATAGATAGGGGCTTTATAAGGTATTTATTCAATATTTTCACATTACAATACAAGTCTTGTATTACTAGTGTATTACTAGTTTTCCTATTAATAACCTCTTTACCCCCTTCTTTTAGCCAACCTGTAGGACAACACAGGGCATGTGGTTTTGATCCTGAAAAACTTAAAGTTAAATGATTTCATAGGATATGGATATCTGTAAAACATCCAAAATAACATGTAATTTTGTTGATGGGCTATTCTCAGAACACTTTGTTGCTACATCTAAAATGCTGAATGTGTATGCAGTGTTTGCAGGCCCATTGTTCTCAGCTTCATGGGACAATTTTAGAAAACTAGCTTTAAAATAACAAATAAATCCTTGGAGAATTTGTAGAATTTCAAGAAATAGCCACGCCCCCTGACATGCTCCTGACCATGCTCACCACCTTAAGGCCCTTTTTGATCCAGAGAAAAACCTGATTTCCTTCATTTTTTAAGCTCCGTCAGCAGGTATGTTCAGATAAGGTGACAAATTATAGAGGGATGATTGTATATCCGCACTACAGATTCTATAAATTGTTTAGAAGGCATGACTTTTTGTTCCATGAGAATTGTTCCTGTAGGGGTAACGTCAGAAAAAAACAACAGGCAATCTAATAAATACGGAAGGTAAGATATAAAGTGTTTGAACATGAATTTCACGCTCTAAAATAATTCTACCCAACATTTTTTTCTTTCCACTTGAGATTTGCACTTTTTTTCAGTGTTTTGGGGTTATTTTGAAGCATTTGAAACGAAGAGCCGTTAGGGAGCCAAATAATCCATCTCACCAAAAAGCCTCGGAATGCCCATCACTACTAGCTACCATTCATTAAATAGCTGTTATTTGGCAACATTTACCTGGAGTAAGCCAACCAGCGAAAACCCACCGACAAAAAGGTGGGCGAATCACATAAAAAATAATGTTTTGTGAGAAATGGAGGTTTGGAGATGGCTACAGTATGATGCTGAGGCTGTGGTGATGAGTTGTTCTGTGTGACACAAAAAGGTTATTTATTATTTTGGCCGGTAAAAAATATGCTTGGCTTGTAATTTTTTTTCATCTGTCAGTCCCCTTGGCAGGTAGCCAAAATGTTAATTTCGGGCAGTGTTTTTGACAGTGGAGTTGCTGCAGTTCGCCTGTAACTGAACTGTTTCCCTCAATAGGAACTATTAGTACCAGTTTGGGGAGATCCGCACCACAACCATCGTCCAGAGGAAGCAGTGCGCCTTCATCCCGTTTGCCGCCTGGCAGGCCGCCGAGTTGGCCGCTGAGAAATCCTTCAACAAGCTCATTGTCAACGGTTGCCGGCTCAACTCAAGTGGGACAGTTAAGGTCCTGACCTTTGTCAGGACAACCTCAAATGATTACACCTGTGCTACCTAATACTAGTGACAGCTAGCTGAGCCAGCAGGAGCCCAGTCTTGTACTGACTGATTGCTTTGTTGTCATAGATAGGACAACATCTGCATTTTGCTGCCCAGCACAAACACCTCCAGTGTGACCTGTGTCCATTTGATGGATGGGCGGATGGATTGTGGTGTGTTTTCTTTCAGGTCCCAGGGCCATGAGGGAAGGAGGGAAGAGACAGGGAAGGGGTGAGTGAGATGTGGATGAAACTAGAGCCGGTACCTGGACTGCCTAGAGGTGAGAGTAAAACACATACACGTTTTACCAGTGTTTCCTCTGCATTTATTTTAGGCATCGTGACTTGATACAAGCACAATTATTGCCATGCTAAATAAATGCATGGTTTGAAAATGTTTCTGAACGGGGTCACTTTAAAGATGCTGGAACAGTCCTTATTTACATAGTTCGAAGAACTAGAAAGGGCAGAAAAAAGGGCTTACAGGTGCTGGTCATAAAATTAGAATATCATCAAAAAGTTGATTTATTTCCGTAATTCCATTCAAAAAGTGAAACTTGTATAATGTATACATTCATTCCACACAGACTGATATATTTCAAGTGTTTATTTCTTTTAATTTTGATGATTATAACTGACAACTAATGAAAACCCCAAATTCAGTATCTCAGAAAATTAG